>RXPK01000846.1:0-159697 GCA_004143645.1 Protaetia brevitarsis | reverse complement strand
TCTATCTACATCTAACGTTGGTTTCTAAATTAGTGAGACTTTTATAAACTTTTTTTTTTTTTCTTTTTGTTGATTTCATCAACAAGAAGCAAACTTAGGGATGTCGAAGATGTCCTCGGATATGTTATATAGCCGTTTTGTCAGGCTGAAGCACTAATCAGTGGAATTTTTATACCACCAATTTTGAAAGAACATTGAGAGTTGTCAGAGAAAATAAAAAATAAATGTGGATTTTTATAAATTTAAGGTTTTGTTTATTGTTTTCAAGTAGTAACAATATGCATCATTCAGATCACTTAAAACAGTATGAAATATTCATACTATTCAAATTCTGAATATCATCCCATAACTCATCTAATTTTTGGCAGCATTACCAAAAATTCCCACCATTTCTAATATCTGTTTTGCGTTTGCTGCTAATTTAACCTCTTAGGTAATACCCAGACTTCCGTACGAGATCGCCACTCATTAGTGAGTCAAATAAAATATGTCTCACTGTATCTATCCCACCACATGTAAAATGTGAATCATTAACCCTCCAAATTCTGCGAAAAATATGATTTAAAATTACCGTATCCTGTTATTAACTCTACCCCCTACTTACCCCATACTTAATTATCCGGCTGTTCCCCTAGACACCGCCTCTTTCGCTAATTGATGCGCCCTCTCCTTACCGATTGTTACCCACGTGAGCCCTAGTCCGAAAAAGTTTTACACGCTCCTCACGTATCTAATAAAAACCTGTTGTATCGTTCAACTTACCGCTCGCGCTAATATAACGTAACTACTTAATTTTTTACAACCGATTCTCCTTAAAATTATTGCAATGATCTCCTAATCTTAGTTTTGATTTATATATTTCAATACCCCTATTATAAACAACAAAATGCGCTCCCGTACCACCCTCACCCTTCGACCCATCCATGAAAATTACTAAACCCTCTCCAAAACTGCCTAAAAAATTAATTTCGAAAGATAAAATTCGGCCCTTTATATCTATGCCTTTAAATTGTGTTCGGTTCTAAGTTAATTTCCGTTACTACAATTACACGCCTAAAACCTTATTTTATTCGGGTCGCTACGAAGTTCCCTCAAACGCGAAATCTGCTGATAATATACCCGAAATAACGCACGCCGCATCGGGAGAAATAGATAAATATGCGTCACAGCCCTAATGTTAATAATCTTTGTGTTGCGATTATTCTTTTTATTTTAATTTCATACGCGTCTGTCCATATCGCCACCGCGTATATCATTGCCGGTTCTACACATCACCAGTACCCAGATTGTATTCGTGATTAGCATAAATAAACACGGTAATGTGCATAAATTGAAAATACTTAAAGTCAAACATTTTGTATAATCAATAGTTATTATTTTAATGGAAAAAAACGTGAATTCTATAGGAAACATCCTGAAATTTCTTTATATTAAATGATAAGAATCGTTGGTGTTAGATATAACAAACTAATGAATTTACTTTTAATGTGATGTTCCTTTTAGCGCGTGCTTTTTTGATATAAGAAAATGTAAATAATATTTATTTTAAGTACGTTAAAATTATTTGAAATCTTAATATTAGTCACCTGTGTTTGTATGTGAAATTAGCATGTTTGATGTAGGCTTCTCGGAAGCCTCGGAAGACTTATATGTGTAGCGTCTGTAAGATTATACATATGTAAGTCTGTAAGCAAATATTATGGATACCTAGAGATTTATAGATAACCTTGGAATTGGAATCAATCCAGCTATAGAGATAGGTTCGGAGAATTAACTTGTTTTGCAGGCGGGTCAAAAAAAACCGAGAACTGGAACTGCAGTTGGCGTCTATAGTAAAGTGAGAAACACAATGATCACCCTTCCACTAGGAAAATATGCCACTGTCTTCTAGGTAGAGGCATATTGCATTGTGCAAGTGACATCAATCAGAGGGCTTATAAAAACAAGTTGATTTATATTGCAACAGAGAGCCAGACGATAATGAGGGCATTAGTAAACCCCAAATTGCAATCGAAACTGATTTAGGATTGTTTTGACAAATGAATAGCTTGACAGACCGCAATAAAATCGCTTTGGTGTGGATGCCCAAACATTCGGCAATCGATGGAAATGAAAAAGCCGATGAGTTAGCAAGGAAGGAATCATTGACTGCATATATAGGCCTGGAACCTGTTCTGGAAGTGTTTAAAAACACAGTACGAGAGCAGGTAAAAGAGAAAACGAAAACCATGGGGATAAAACAACCAGGTAAATTCCTGTAAAGGCTTTTATTGGAAACCATTAAAGAAGACAACTGAAGAACTGCTGCGGTTTAGTAGGAATCATCTTCGCACCAACAGATCCCCTACAAGCCATGTGGGACTAAAGGGATACTACAGAAAATTGGTATTAACACTGGAGATACCAACTGCAGATCTGTTAATGGGTGGACAGAATGCCTTACTACATTCTGTGTGAATGCGAGGTGCTGGACGCAAGAAGACAGGTAATTTGTGGTAAACCAGAAATGAACCCAGAGGATAACTTCAATCAACCAGCCAGAGACCTGTACAGATTAGTACAGACTACTAGGATACTGGAATGGCTGATATAACTTAATGGGTAAAATGGGAGACTAGGTCAGCGACTGCAGTTTTACCGAATCCATTTTAGTCGTAAGTTACCAATAAGGCAATTATTCAAAAGCAATCTTGTTGGAAAGAGAAATACACACTTTCATCAAATTCCAACGTAGAGTATACAAATACAGTATGAAGAAGAAAGTGGCATGTTTGAAGGTGATATTGAAATTAAGTGAATAGAATTAGAATGCATTATATGTCAATAATAATTTCAAGAAAATTATTTTTCTTATCAAAACGTTTTCAAATTATGGGAAAAAAAATAGTTTTGCCTCGTGAAGTAGCGGCTTTATTACTCCTTAGTTTTGAATAAACTAAGGATTTATAATAGAAAATTGGGTGACTCCAATAAAGCCTTGAGCACTGATTATCTTCTTATAGCTGTTGCTATTTTCATATTTAATTTATTTAATTTAATATATGTATTAAGGGCCGGATTCTTAATACATGTTACTTTAGCACTTTAGCAAAGGTCTATGTATTATTTATGGGAACTTTAATTTAAAGTAATTTTAAAGCTTTAAAGTGGCATTGTGAAACTCACCCAATACATTACGAAAGTATGTGCTTCCTATACTTCTCACATTTGCCTCATAGAAGTAAAAAAAAAATAGAAAAATATCGCAAAATAAATTGCATTGACGTGTTAAAATACTTTTAATTAAACGCTCATTGGGAGATTGCTAATTGCATTGTTTAACAACCAGTCTAGAAAATTTACAGCCGCAAATGGTATCGAGACACATAATCAACGCATGATCCATCACTGTTCCCGTCGCGAAATTGTAATCTGGTGCGATAAATTATTAATTCAATTATTACTGAAATGCAAAACATAATAAATGGGAAGCGTTGGGTTGGGTCGTTGACCTAACACACGTTTCTGAATGGATAACTCTAACATAATAGAAAGATAAAGAGATAGGTACTACTAGAAACTTCATTTACATTAAATGAAAGAAAATATGAAGTGGCAATTTTAGAGTTTAATATGAGCGCACAATTGCTTGTTCCTCTTTTTTACATGCTATACACATGGACTGTGGGCATGTAAGTAAGTAACTGCGCGCCGGTTGTTGCATTCGAAGGTTCGTTTGAATAACATTATTCATGCAGACATTAAATGCTACCGCTTCGTGTATGTATAATTGTGTACAGGGCGTTTCACAACTTTCTGCCGTATATTTACTCAAAACTAATGGAGATAAAAAAATTGTAACAAAATCCACTGGAATTAAGATTGTAGATACAATTCTGCAATTGTAGCAGTTCCCATCTGTTAGTTTTCAAATTGCTCCGCTAGCTTTTTCCGCAAATTTTGCTAACTGATGGGGTTACAAATAGATTGATATGAAATACTCTCGAAAAGTATCATGAAAAAGTAAAAAAAAATGTAAGCAGGAATATCGTAAATGGCTGAAGTAAGAGTTCTTACAAAATAGGACCATGATATACTGGATGTATCAGATATAGAGGTAAATATAATAATATATAGCAGCTGTAATCATATACGATCAAAAAGTCTTAATGCACAGGGGGTCTATCTGTAAGCATTAACGAGAAAAAAAATATTTTGTAAATGCCGTGGGCTAGAGCCGCACCTGTGCCCAACCTAGATGCTGTCCCGAGTATACCCCACATACCACTATCATTCAGCCATTACCGCTGTTAGGTTTGTGTGGATCGCCGCTTTACGTTTTTTTTGTAACTACTGAAGTCGCATATGCGGTAAAAACTCGAACGTCTTATCAAGATATTAAAAATAATACTTTGTAGATTTGTGTAGAATGCTCTTAACAAATAATGAATGTTTATTTTATAAAAAGAAGAAATTTAAAATACCTCAGCTTTGCTATTTTTAGAAGGGCACACTCGCCGATTGGCCTTTATTTATTCAGAATGACGTTAAATGAACTTACGGTATACCATTCAGAATACTGAATGAGTGCAATATATTTATACGTAATACCACCTTTAGTGGATGCTCAACATGTCGCTTCCTTGCATCAGGCTCGGACTAAAGAATTTTTGACTCTAAATTTTACTTTTTTTATTTTTTAATGATGAAATCCGATTTCGGCGGGTTTGTGCTTTATATGTCGTGTAGTTAACACCCAAGCAAAATTTACTTTTTTATTTGATACACCCTGTATAATTTTGAATTTATCGAAACTACAGAGATTTACAAATCTACTTACAGAACACAATGTACAAATTAATGCCTATGTGTTAGTAAATTAAAAAGCACAAAGTAGGCCGATACAAGAACAAATATAGAATACATATAAATGTACTGCAATGACATATTCATATGTAATAATAAAAGAGCAAAAGCTTGAGGAAACCATTAATACTATGTTTAAAAAATCAACCATACGGTTGGTAACGGTTAGTTGCGGTAAAAGGTAACTGAAAATTCATGGTAATTTTTGAAACGGTGTGGTGCATTTTGCATTGTGTATAGGATATTGTCACAGGTGTATTAGGCTCTACGTTCCTTTCGGAACTGAAACCGCTCATAAAAGCTCTTGAAACCCCTTCGGTATTAAAGCGGTGGGTCACTCCGCCTTTCATTCTTCTTAGTATCTTTGCTTCATCCGCGACTTTTTTCCATTCCTTCCGGCCCTTCATCCTGTCTCTCCATCCGGTTATACCCATCTTTTTTATATCACTCACTACTTGATCTTCTCATCTGCTTTTTGGTCTTTCCCTGGACCTGGAATCCTTAGGTTTCCAATCCATTATCTTTCGTTTTATTGTCGCTTTACTCTTTCTATTTACGTGTCCATACCATCGTATTCGCTTTGATTTTATTGTTTTCACTATATTTTCTTCCTCTAGAATATTCTCTATCTCAAAGTTCATCAGTCTTCTGTACTGTTCGTCGTCTTCTTTCTTGGGCCCAACATTTTTTCTAATTATTTTTCGTTCAAACACTTTTAACTGTTCTTCTTCCTAATTCGTTAAACACATTGCTTCAGCTGCGGAAACTACTACCGGTCTTATTGCAGTTTTATGTACCCTTAGTTTCGTCCTCTTGCTTATAATTCTATTCTTCATAATATCTCTATATTTGTAATACGCTTTATATCCGGATTGAATTCGATGCATAATTTCCATACTTTTTCCGTTTCTGTTGTTTATAATGACTCTTAGATATTTGAATTATTTCACTTCTTCATATTCATGCTCTCCTATTTTGATAATAAATTTAGTAATAAGAACTTATATTATATTATATAAATATCCAAAAATTGAACTGTTTGTTCCCATTCAATTGAGACTTTCGCTTTCATTTTTAATTAGTTATACTACACTCATTATTACAATAACAATTGGTGAAAAATATCCGCGCTTTACTACTCCTATATACGAAATATAACCCACCCAGAGTGGGTTTGCAATAGCATTGTTCCTCCTACCGATATCTTTTCTTATTCGTAGTTATCGTGATGTATATCTGCATGTATTTTCACATACTTTTATGGAGAAAGTGTTATCTACATGTTTTAGAAGCTTGACAGATAATCACGTAAATGATTTACTTTCGAAAGCAGTTCGATATAAGGAACTTTTGCAACGGCACAACAAATATGAATATCAGTCGCGTAGACTTGCAAAAAGTATATCTTTTTTTCTGTCAAAAATTATTTCCTGCGGATGTTTGAATGGAATTTTGTTTATTCGCCGTAAACTAGAAGGCGGGTGGTTATGTAGGAGAAAAGAAGAGGCTTGATGACCTGATTGCCCCGGGCATTAAACCGGCCGAGCACGGTTCTGGTTATGAAAATATTCAATTTCTGCAACGGAAAATAAGCCAGTCAAGATCTAATCTAGTTTATACAGTGCATAAAATCGCTAAATAGAAACTGTACACTGGTAGTGACAAATAGAAATACATGGCACATAATGACGCATTGCATATTATTTAATACAGTAAAACTTATTTGGACAAGAAGTGCGTGACCATACAACGTTGACGTTCAGCAACGTTAGCCGGTAAAAACGGTGTAAAACCAATTAAACTCAAATTACTGTTTAGTCAAACTTCCGCAGGTTTGTTATTGCTCCATCAGAATGACAGTAATGGTCGATGTTACAAACATTCGAAGGATTAATTTAATTTTGAGGAAACATGTTAAAATGTAAAATTACTTAATAAAATAAATTACAGAATAAAATTTGAATACTTATAGAATTTACAGATTTCCCATCTTTCTCAGAAAGCAGCCGACATTAATTTGCTGAGATACAGTCACTGTTTGACTAACATCTCTTTAATAAGTGTGGCATCTAAAAGGTTAAGGGATTTCGCACCAGTTTGAGAATTTTAATAAATGCATTCCCAGGACTCTTCTTTTTAATTAAATCTCCCTAGTTGGGCATTTTTTTGAAGATACCTTAAATTAATTTATAAAATACCGTATAATTGCAACAAGCTAATAAACTAGGAAATGGGAATTCAAAAGGTGGTCATTTTATGATTAAAACCCGTAAAAGTCTAAGAAAACCTGCACTTACCAATATCCAAACGATTACCTTGTCTTTTGAATCGTTTCTAATAAAATAAAAAGCTTGTAGGTACTTTGAAAAATTAAAATTCGACCAGAAAACCGATTGTCCTTCACGTATTGATGTTCCTTTTTCCTCTCAATAACTCAAACGAATTAACCTGATTCTTTTTTGTACAACCCAAATGCTAATAAATGAACGTTTCAGCTGAAGGTTTTTTTCAAAGGATATTCTAAATCATTTATATAAAAAAAAGAATTTTGAAAGTTGCAAACTTAATTTTTTCAAATAGAGTACTTTAATATACTGTTATGTTATTGGGCCGTAGGATTAAATTCTATAGCGATTTGCTATGACATTTGCTATACCTATCGTCAGTAGTTTAAATTTTACTTTAAGTTACTCGTTTTTATTTATCAATGCTTTTACAAGCTAAAAAATTAGGTAATTTTTTTTTTAGTAAAGATCACTATTTTTGATAATTTTCCGCACTGAATAGGGGTAAATGTACAGAAACTTAAGAAAAATGTCAAAATGTTAGAAATTTTCCCCTAACACAAGTATTACACATAAACATTATAGGAACATTTCTGTTTTTTAGAAAAAAATCTCTACCAGTTTAATATTTACCAAGAAAAATATTAACATTTCTTAGGAAACTTAAAATTTCTTACAATTTTGAAAATTACAGTCATAGATATAGTCATTTTCAAGGGATAAGGAACTAAGTAAGGCGCGCATGCGTTAACGTAGAATATTCCGGTCAGACGTAGGCAGAAATGACATGGCGTTCGCCCATTTCTTGTTATTATACTGATTATTAGTAGGTAGTATTAATTCATATTAGAAAATATGAATTAATACCACCAATATTTAAAGTATGTTACGCACTCTGCTACAATTTGAACATAGAATATCCGAAATAACTTGCATGCAGGTTGGAATTAATCCACCATTATTTGTTAAACACACCCACACACTAAAAAATTTAGGTAATTTTTCTAGATAAAAATCACTTTTGGATAAATTTCCACATTCAAAATGTAAATGTAAATGTACAAAGGTTTTACGTGAATATTAATGGAAAAATTTCTGTTTCTTAGAAGAAAAACTTTAACATTGTAATATTACTAAGAAAAATATTAATATCTCTCAGGAAAACTTAACATTTCCTACAATTTGGAAAATTACAGTTAAAAATATCTTCTATTCAAATAAATTACCTTAATAGCAAAAATATATTTTTTGGATATATGATATCAAGCACTTTTTTTTTAAAGAAACTATTTATTTTATACAAAATCGGTACAGTTACAGATAAAGCAGTAGTAGATTTACGTCAAAATTGTATTACAAAACTGTAAATCATCACATCAGGATGTTCTAAACATAAATAACAAAAGTTTTCTGGCCTGTAGTAGCAAATACGTTAAACATATTCTACAACTACAGAAATTGCAGTGAAGATGGCGGTTCTCCTATTTCACTACTATAACTTTCCATACTCGATATAAGTTTTCTACATGGCAGACATAGTTATCAAATATTTAGCTATTACTTGCCAGATAAATATTTCTTAGGAACTGTTATCACAACCTTAAGTGGCCCTTAATTTTTGTGAATTAACCGCCAATGTGGAGAGGCAACGGGTAACTGACGTATAACTGACGAGTGGTTTGGGTTTTTGTAATTTAATGTTCATTTATTGGAGTTTTTACATTTTGTTATAAATAGTTGAATTACAAATAAATAGTCGTTTTTATCAAATTTACGCTTTTATATTTTAAAAAATCAATGTGATATAAGACTGTGTACTGTATCTTCGTAATCTGATTATAATTAATATAATTTTCAACCAAATGCACTAAATGTTCATTCACAGGTGTATTCACTCTACACTGACGAGCAAAAAATTGAGATCACGTTGAAATTATGAATTATTTTTGGAAGTTTCTGTTTTAACCTTATATTTGTAAATTGTAAACTATTGTACTATATTTTGTAGATCAAAATAAACAATTAATGTTGAATCGCTAAATATATCTTTTATTTCATGATTTCGTTTCATGGTTTATTAGGTTGGTTTCATGGTCATATTCAGAAGGAGCAACAAATATAAATTTGTTGCAACAAATTTACATTTTAAACAAGGTTCAATTTATTATTCTTAGGACTAAAATGCAACGAAAAAATATTAAAAAAAACTTGTCTACTACCCTGTATGTCCTTATTTTGCGTTAATGGCCTCTTGAACTCGACGAGGCATACTTTCAATTAAGTTAACTGTCACATTTTGATCGATTTTATCACATTCATGCAATAGCAACTCTCTGAGTTCTTGGGCTGGTATATACCTTCGAATATTTCGCACAGTGGGTTAATTAATACAATCTGACTAATCAAAATTCAATAAATTTAACTTCCCGTTCTCAGCAAAACTAGTTCCTTTCATGATCCAACATCTGGAAGGTTAGGGAATTAAAGCTCCAAAGTCCAAAGTCTGTGTGATCTTGCGACGTGATACCAGCGTTGCAATGCTGGAGCTGTGACAATCCTTCAACAAAACAATCCAGCAACACGAAGCTTTCTGCTAACGGTCCATTCACTTAGAATTACATCTCTAACTTCTTTGAGTTGACGTCGTAGCAAAACTCCAGAAGTTGTTCTCTTCCGTAAACTTCTGTACATCAAAAAAAAAAAGATCATCTTTTGGGTGGTTTCGCACAGATCCTGATCTTCTAGTTAACGACCCAGTTTTCTTATAGCATTGGTAGACCTTTTGCACAGCACAAAGGCTCTTATCAGGCTATCTTTTATCAACATTACAATCCTTACCACAACAATAGGACCTAAAAGCATTATGACATATAAAGTACACTACACCGTGAATGATAGTTCAAAAATTTCAATGTGACCTGAAATCTTACTCGCCAATATATTATTGAGCAATTTATAAACCAAAATGTGGGTTGATAGAAACCGAAATTTTATATTTGCTCTTTCTAGAGAAGATATAAGTTTCGATCAGTAGATAATTGCGAACAGATAATTTCGCAAAAATATTATTTATATGTAAATGGCTCAAGAAAAACTTTTTTTTTATTTATAAAGTTGTAACTAACACCAATAGAACTAACTTAACGGAATCAAGAACTATATCCTATGTTCATTGGGCTTATAAATTATTCTTTAATTAACAAAAATTGAGTAAGTATATTTTTAATTAATATTTTAGTAAATTAAACAGAACTTTTAAACCTATATGCATGAGTAATGAAGAAATTGAAAATAAAAGGAGCAGATAATCCTATCATAACTCGCTACGATCGCAATAAACAGTTTTATTAGCTATTATTCAAAACAAGTACACCCAATAAATGATCCAAATTAATTGGCTTGCGACAAGAGTTTTAACGGCAATACAGTCAATTAATTTCACTTTGACCGCTACAGAAAACACAGTCACCGATCTCTACATGGTAATAACTACTAATGATCCTGAATATAAATGTGTGTCGCTTCCGGTTTTCTTACTAACATTCGATCGGTAGTCTGATTGGCTACGTCTAACTGTCGCGATTAAATATAGCTTTTGCTTGGTTTTCAGTTCTTATTTAAACCTTTCTTCCTTCATGCAAGCCTATGTAATCACATCCTGTTTTTATCAATGAATATAAAATTAGACTAATCTCTTAATCTCTAAATTGTAACAAGGAAGCATTGGCTATTTACGTTAATTATATAATACTAACAACATTGTGGTTATAGTTTTGCTAAAGAATCAATTGTCGCATTTAAAATTACATCGCTAAGACTATTTTTCTCTACCACTAGTACAGTTTTGGCCGTGGGAGCCTTCTGACATGTCATGCCTTTTTACCCATTATACATACTAATCATTCCAAAATACTGACACCCTTTACAGAGTAATTGTTGTAGTGAACTCTAGGCTGTATATGGTTTCCTCAAAGCTACATATATACCCACAGCAAATCTCGAATATATTTACATATCTTAACGAATATTTGCAAATTCTCCATATAAAAATAGTGGAAAAAAAGCATAATACATAAAAGAATGGTATGTATACTGGATTCTAGATTCTGGATTGTTGATTGGGAAGGGTGGCTAGCCACGCGCACTTAGCCCATTGTGCTACCTTCCCTCACTCACCCACAGCCTACTCGAGTCAACCCAAGCAAAGAATGAACTCCAGCAGTGTACCATGTGAGGTGACGCCAAAGCTGGACATACCGGACCAGAACTCCCCCAGGATGGAACCTCTAAGTTAGGCAAGCGCCGGACAGTCACATAAGATTGTTGCTTCTGCGTGTCTCGTCCTCTGGGTAACATGCACGACAGAGTGGGCTGCTAGTCAGTCCTATGCGGTGCATGTGTTTATTAAGTTTGCAGTGATCAGTCAATAGCCCTACAACTTGACGTAGTTTACTGCGAGAAAGCTGCAGACAGTATCTCGCTGTCCTAGACGACAGCCTGGGTATGGCTTTGCGTGCCTGACAGCGGGTGGTTATGGATGCCCATCTCTCCTCGTGTAGAGTAGTGGTCCACTGATTTATTAGGGTATTGAGAGTAGTCTCACCCTTGACCACCAGACGAGGGCACCATAAGTTAGCATGGGCCTAATTAAGGCAGTGTACAGCCACAAGGTAATTTTCGGGAGAGCTCCCAAGTCTTACCCAGCACGCGACGACACTGCCAAAACGCCTTACATGCTTGTATACATGTATACTGGAATATGAGAAGGATGGTATGGATGACATCCTAAAATTATCCCAAATTAACTAGTTCAAAGAGCAGGTATTTAACATTACCGCTTACGTGTTTAAAAGATAAATAATAATAATTTTCAAAAGTTACCACCATCAATTAGCACTACTTTGTCCATTCTTAATATTCCGCCAACAGTTTATTCACTTGCTCAGAAGAACTACTATGGCAAGGAGACAATAAGAAAATAAACACTTATTTAAATTAGAGTATAAAGAGGCTAGCAAGATATGGTGAAGCACCAGAAGAACATAGCTACCTACTAAAATTTAAAAACTAAGCCGAATTAACAAGTAACAAATATAATTTAGGACTACATTTAAATTGAACAGGTAGATATTGAATTGTTACCAATATTAAAATCAAAATGAGAACGGTCGATTGTCAGGCAAAAAGTCAAAACAATCTAAAACAAATCAATAAATAATCATAATACAACATTTTAAGACTATGAGTTTCAAAGGAGAATAATAATAACGTCAAATAGAAACTTAAAATAAAATAAAATTCTATGCCTATAGAAAGTAAAAACTAAATTTTTTTTTGTGGCGATCTTACGTCCATAATTGAGTGATCTGATAGTTGATAATGAAATAGGAAAAAAGAAGTTCTAGTTTCTTATTTTGACTATTGCATTTCATAATAATCAAGCACCTGAAGACGGCACTTACGCCGAAACCGGTAGCGCAAGCAATTTAATTATAAATGCAGTAAATAAAATTTAACATTTCAATATAATTGGGAAGTATTTTTTCCATTCCATTATCAACTAAAATTATTTTGTACATGCTTAGTAATACTAAGAAGTAACATACATATGTATACTAAATATAAATAAAATAAACTGAACTTAAATTGCGAGCAGCTGTTCCATAGAATGTTGTTTCAAATACAGGAGAAGAATGTATCCGAATAGTTTACTTGTAGTAAAGAAATCTACTAGAGAAGTACCTTTATTATAGAGCTTGTATTCCCATATTATTCATACGTTGATCTAATGCTAAGTGAATGTAATGTGGAGTTGGTTTGAAGTTATGTTAGTGCTTATTGCAGTGAATGTAACAACACACTTCTAATGTGATTATAAAAGTGGTAGCATATTTAGCTCAGCATATACCGATTTCACAGACCTGAGAACAGCGGGGGTAACAAACAGAAAATAGAACTGAATGGAGGAAAATAATGAAGAAATTTGAAGAAATAGAATTAACTTACGTACTCGTAGAGCTAAAATATATAAATTACCAAAGAAAGGTTTAGAATATTATTGTAACGAAGTTGTATATGATCTTAAGAAAATATTAATTATTTATCTCTATCGTTCGCCTATGGGTGATATGAATTATTGTTTTATTGATTATTTGGTCATTCAAACAATCAATAAAACTGTAAAATATGGTTATATGAATGCATACGGTGAATTTAATATAAATTTTAACGCAAAATCGAATCTTACACTAACTGTTGAAAATATGATGTTATGACTTGCAACAGTTGTGTTTAGTAATTTTCCTTCTAAAATTTGTGGTCATCTCAGATCATGGTTCAATAATTGCTGATTATAAGCTTGACCTACCAAATCAAAAGACTTCTTATTTTCATGGAAATTTCAGTAATAACAATATGGATAATTTATTGGATCAATTTGGGGCTGAGCGGTAAAAAGACGTTTCAGCTGAAATATAATATTTTCGTTAGTATTTTCTGTTACAACTTTGAAATTAGTTTCCAGCAGAAAAAAATGTTGTTCAATTATCGCACCTGAAAATAAGTGAATGTATCCGCAGTTAAAACAAATTACTCTCTTAAACACTTGTTTTTGATATGTAAATGCAACGGAAGTCAGGATCTGTGGAAGATCTGTGTAAGAAAAATACATAACGAAGAGTACATGCTATCTATAAATACATTTGCCTACCTCATATGAAATAAAAAGCAAAAATTTAGTAAATCATATATGGCAAAGTTTAGGAATATCTAATTAGTATACTTTCATAATTCAGTTGTTCTTGTTTTTGTACTCTGATGCAATACCACGTATACTATGAGTACGGACAAGCTCGCAAAATCCTTTGTTCTTTTGTGGTTCGTTTTGAATGACCTTCAAGCCTAGCTGCCATCTTGTAAAGCTGTTGCCGGAAATTTTCAAACATGTGGACGAATTTATATTTTAAAGAAAGTAGGAAAATAGATTAAAAAATACACAAATTTATACATTTTTCATTCTAATCATATTGCAAATATTTCTGAACAGCTTATGGTAATAAAAAACACGATTTAATAAAATAATGTTTGATTAAGTGATACATATATTTGCAAGTGTTTTACGATAACTGAGTTCGCATTCTTTCCTAATCCTAAGCCAACACATAGTTCACACAAACCAATTTTATTCTACACCATTTTTTTTAATTCAAAGCATTATTCTAAAATATTTCTCAATTGCTATATTTACAATGATTAATGCGCAAGCTTGCAATAATATCTGTTATAATCAAATTATTATGTGTCTTAGCATATCATTAAACAATAGGTTGAAAACATTATATCAGAACTGCGGTTACTGGTTTGTTGCACAATAAAAATAGAATGCAAATGCGTGTGTAAGCATAAAAACGATCAACAGGATAATAACACAAGGTATTTTGAATATGTCAAATTTTATTTAAAATTGAAATAAATAGGGTCGCTGAAAAAATATATAGCAGAAAATCTTTCAGAAATATGTTTAAAATAAATGAAAAAAAAGGAGAAATAATAACGAAGATATATGAATTTAATTAAAACCTTGTCCAGATCTACATAAACATGCATTCCATGCCATCAAACTGAGAATTCAAATTCAATTCAATTCAATTCAAATTCTTGAGATATTTCCATGCCTTTTTACCATGAATGGTTTGAGCAGTATTAGTAAATTGATTAAGTCTCAAAAATGTTCAAATATCTGTTCAAAAACGTCTTCGATTTAATTCATCGCATATTTATGTAGTCGTGAATGAACTAGATTTTGAAAGATAAGGGAAAGCAGAATCGTACTAATATATTTTATCTTATGGTTTGAGTTTTTCAGTTTGGCAAGGTTTATTTTAGAGACCCGTTAATATCGGACATTCCTCAACTTCCTTTTAATATCGGCGAATACGATACGTGATATAATGCCCTTTTAAATGTAAAATACCCAAGGATTAAACATTTAGATTTCTCGTTCGCAACATCTAAAAGGCAACTTCCTACAAATTCCGGTTTGCTAGGATCACAAAGAGACGAAAGGACACGAGGAATCTGTAAATCGCGAGGTCTGGAATTGCTCCGAGCTCCGTCGACGACATCAGGAAATGTGCGTTTATATTAGATAAAAAAAAAAAAATGCGTTTTTGCCAGGGGCGTAATTACGCGAATTATAACGGGACCTCAGGTCAATTAAAATATGTATCTTAACGGCGGCAGACTTAAGGAGGTGAATATCCAAGTGCAAAAAACTTACGATTCATGAGTTGTACAAATCAACTTTAGTTGATGTTCTAATAATTTTAAAAGTAGGTATAGTCGCTATGTACGTCTACGCTTTGTTGGTAACTAAGTTTTCTACTTGGAATGTCAAACACGCAGGATGTTCGATCGTTCCGTGCTGCACTAGTTTATTTATTCCGAAAATTGGATGTTGCTTTTGAAAATAGGAATCTGTGAATATATACAATTGTCCGGAAGAAATGAATACATATACTTAATACGGTCCTTGCGATACCTTTGTATGCTTGACATGTGTCTATTTGTTAGATCTTAATAAAGCGGTGCACAAATATTTTACAATTATTCGACACATTCAGCAACACTTATAAAATGTCGTTGAAGAAGTGAAATATAATTGAACCGAATAGTCTCTAGGTAATACAAAAGTTTAATGATGTTAGGTATGAGAAAAACCAGGATATAAATTCTATCCGATCCTGTACTTTATTATTATTACAACTGGTTTCGGCTGTAGGCCATCATCAGGCGTACTGATTGAATAAAACAACAAATTATAGTATGATCTAATTTTAAATTTTAAATTTATATACCTACTTACTGTACTATTAACCTAGATGGCCTAGAGCTGAAACCGGTTGTAATAATAATAAATTAGAGGATTGGATAGAACTCATCTCCTGATTTTATCTGAGAACTAACATTATAATTCCACCAATCCAGAACTTACAATAATTTAAATATGGATAGTTCACCATTAGTTCAAGAATACATAAAAAGCCGAATGAAATGCAGAATTATAGAAGAACACATACAATTTATAAAATTCTGCTGGTGTATGTAAGTATATAAATTTTAAATTTAAAATTAGGTCGTACTATAATTTGTTATTTTATTCAAACAGTACGCCTGATGATGGCCTAGAGCCTAAACTGATTGTAATAATAATAAATTAGAGAATTGGATAGAAATCTTCTGTTTTTTGCTAATACCTAACATCTTAATTCCACCAACCCAGAACTTTCAATAACAAAAGTTTAAATTATACTTTGGTTTAGATAATACTAAGATAGTGCAAAAATACTAGTTTTTGTTTATTATGATCCCTAATAATAGACAAAAAAGGTAAACTCTAGGTACTGTGCGGGCTACCGCAGAATTCAGTTGTACGCCCAATTTCATAAAGGATTTATTGTGATCTAGCCATTGAGATCACTGTAGCAGTTACAATAATCAGATAGGTGTACGATCTAGGTGTAGTTGTTACCGCCATAATACCTATGCATCAGTAGCTTAGAACCTGTGAAATATCCCGGGATGACATGTCAAAAAAATACAGCTTTGTGAAAAAATTTACCCACAAAGCTTAGTAACAAGAGCGAGTAAAATCAAAACACCATCCTGAAATTAAAACGGAAATGCCCTCAAATGGTACACGGATGGCTCCAAAATGGCAAAGGGAACTGGTATAGAAATATATGGGCCTAGAACCAAGTTCGAAAGGCCGGGGAAATACCCAAGTATCTTCCAGACTGAAATACATGCTGCTGAAGGATGCGTCCAGAGCAATATTGACAGAAATTACCGACAGCAGGAGATTAGACTCTTAGATATAATCATAATCTAATAGTCAAACAGCCATCAATGTGCTAAAATTATGCGTAATCAGCTCTAAGATGGTTTGATAGTGTCTAGTGAAATTAGACGAAATAGGCAAGGTAACTCTTTTGTAGGATTTGGGACACACAAGAGTGAAGGGAAACGAAACAACAAATAATCTTGCAAAAAGAGGAGACCGGAATACCATTCTTAGAGCTTGAACCCTTTTTACGGGATAAGTAGCAGTACGTTACTGAAGAAACTAAAAAGGGAAATAGAGCAAAGATAATCCTACTATCTGGGGAATCTTCAGAGAATGCGACAAGCTAAAACTCTTCTGGGCCCCTATAACCAGAAGAGATTTATATAATGCATCAACGTGAGTAAGAATAATATTCATATATCAACAGGGATCCTTTCAGATCACTGTAAACTGAGCACACAAACACAGCATCCGAACAAGCTGGAATTGGTAAGGGAATCTGAATGTGGATTTTGTGTGGAATAGAATGAAACATCCGTCCATCTCCTCTCAAATCGCACAGCACATCCTGCACTTTTTAAAAGGAATATGATTGAACAGCTAGCTGTAAAACAGCAAAATTAGGAAACACAAACCACTTAAATCGCAGTGTATCACGCCCACCCTCTTTTTCACATACATATCTACGTACTGCGAGAAAATAGTTTAGTTGCTGGAGATGAAACAACTGACGCTTGCTTCCCAGAGCAAACTAAGGTAGCAGCTGCCAGGGAATTAAAGCAGATAAGTGGCTAAGTAGAAGAAACTATGGCACTAAAACCAGTAAAGCTTGAAGTACATAAAGTACCTCGGAATCCGTGTGAATAAAAACAGAAAAAAAAGTGGATTCCTGTTTATAACCCCAGCGATAGACTTTGTCAGGCTCTACTAAATTTTTGTGGATTGATGAAAGACAACATAAAGGCAATGGAAGATTCCAGGAAGTGTAGTTCAGTCTGGTGAGATGTAGGTCTGCCTTAGAGAGAGAAAGAATAATGGCAACCAGTGGATGGAACCGCTATATTGATTAAAAAGCTATTTAAGGACCTGAGATCCTAACTTGAAAGTATGCATGTCTCGGTGATTTTCTACTTCCCGTGTCAAAAAATAGCATTACATCAAATTAGATGCTATCCTTTGAAAAACAAAAGTAGATCGAAAAACAGTTTACTTATTGTTTCAAATTGTCCTACTATATTAGATAGTCTATTAAATTCTAAATGGAATGTGACTTTTATGTTTGCTCTGTTGGCAATAAATAACTTCATTAGTACATGTGCGTCACTGATGCGAAAAATTAAAATGAAATCATAATAACAAAAACACAAATTGTAGGAGTAAGCTATGAATGTAATGTACAAAATTTAATTTAATGCAACATCTCACTTCCGAAGTTGTTCAAAATGCACTTCTGGGCTTTGCACAACGAATTTTGTGGACATTTGGGTAACATTTCTGCTGTAATAATGAAATGTTGCTGAAATATCTAGGCTTTAACCTACTTTTTTTTATTCTTATTAATATTAACAGGTCAGAGAATTATTATTGATGGACTAAGATGTGCAATGATTCCCTCCTTTTGAGTTTTTCTATGAAATTTCACCTTTTCAGATGCATTGTGATTCCTTTTATGCTCTTGGGTTTAACAAGCCAAATTGTAAGAACCTTAACTTTGTCAATTTCCTCTCATGTTTGCAGAATCTGCAACTGGTGTCCTGTGCCAAATTGATAGTGTATTAGATATGCTTATTTAGTTCACAGTGACCGTTAATAGTGGCACTATCATTGTAACAGTCTCTCTGTTTTTACTTAAAAGATCTTTCGTTAATTGATGTCTTTGTATTTTCTTTACAAACTGTTAAATACAATGATAAATCGATAGTAATAGGAAAGAAAAATTACATCAGTTCCAACAGTTGAACATTTTGTTGAATTTACATACTAATTCGCTTCATAAATTTCAGATTATGTGTTATTAATCCTTTGTGTCGTTCTGAAGTTTTAACTATACAACATGTTAGGTTTATATCTACAGTAGTATTAGTGAAAACTTTTTCAAAATCGCTAGTATTAGAAAATTATGTGTTCCCTCGTTCTATCTTATATCCACGTAGAGTAAGGTATTTATTTTATTTAACTCGCAAAAGAAAAGCTATAAAAATTACCAATGACGCATTTTTCCTTTTTCATGTAATAAAATTTCATCTTCTTTGCAGATAAGATGAGGGCAAACATGTTCGCAACCTCTTAAATACATAAATATAAGGCAGGAACGGCATCAATCCTACAATCAGTGCATAACTCAGACGGGGCAACTATATCAAAGGTAGACAGCTATACATTTTAATGGATACTTGGCATGTGTTGAGCCAACGCAAACATCACCATCGGTATCCTGTTCAATTATTTTCTAACGGTGATAAATTTATGCGCAGATAACCAGCCTTGTTTTTATTACTAAATATTAGAACTTGCTTGCTCCGAGTAGAGTGAAAACACTTCTGCAGATTTACATGTGTTATGCGCGTGTATACTTACCTAAGCCTGGAAAAATGAAACGAAAGTAGGTGGTCCCTTTTCCTAGCGATTAAACCGGCACTGAGAATGATGAAAATATTGGTGTGGCAGATCTGGTTTCTATCGTACAGTTTGTATGGATATTCAAGAAAAAAAAAACTAATGAATGCATTTTTGTTGAAGGGTATATTATGATTAATCTTCTTTAACATTTCCTTCACTTCAAAAGACGATCTACATAAAATGTTTCAAATAAAAATTATAGTATTTTACCTTTACCCAATAAAAATAAAAACAGTAATCAGAATTGCCTGTACGACATGGCCAGAAAATCATAGTTTTGACTTTTCAATAGAACATCCTGCATCTATATTTTCATGTTTTTGGATAGATCATCCTCTGATTTCAAATATATTATTTTATGTAGAATATGGTATAATTTAACTAGCATATACCGTCTCTCACTCCTGCTACTCTGATAGGCTATAATTCTAAATGCAACCTCATGAACAGTTTCTTAATATTGAAGTGCATATAGTGCTAATTTGTATAATAAGTAGCGTATATCGACTCTTTTTACTGATTTTTGTTAGAATTTTCGATCAAATTTTATGATTATCGACGGACTATATTTTGGATGACAGTAGAACAAAATCGGAGCGGTAATTCGCCCACAAATTAAGGATTTAGGTGTGAAAATCAAGAAAATTCAACGATTTTCAACATGTTTTTGCGAATATCTCGGAAACGGTTAGAGATATCGAATTCCGCTCTTCGGCATTCGATTCCCCGTCAAAATGCGCATCTAATTACGTAAAAAATAATAAAAGCAAATATGTTGCAAGAGGATATAGGAAACTGCACCCGAATTTACAACCTCAATCTGCAGATACGTTTGCAAATGTTTATTGTCATAATGAAATCAGAAATAATAAAAATTGTGCAGAAAAAGGAATGCCGGGTAAATGGTAAATATTCCAATAGGTTTGAAAGTAAAATGTGTCTTGTTTTTTCACTTATTTAATAAACTAAATAAATTATTTCATAATTTCATTGTAGAAAATTTGGAACTGCTTATTAACTGCTGCAAGGGCGTTAGAAAAAAGCGTCTCCACAATATAGAGAATAAAAGAATATTAATATTGAATTAAAAAAATATTACCGGCTAAGATCTCATTGAAGTTTAAAAAAGGAATACAAATTTTTGCCAACCAATTATTAGAATTTATTAAATGTCCAAAATTGATTGGTTAAAATATGAATGTTATGTCGTATGTATACAGGGTGAATTTTTTATCTTGAGATAACGGAATATCTCTAAAACACTGCATCAAATCAAAAAAAGATCTTAATAAAATTTGTTATAATGTAGGGGGCTCACTGAATGGTGCAGAACTCGATCTCCTACCCCCCCCCCCCGAGTGGGAGGGGGGACAACTTTGAAATCTTAAATAGGAACCCCCATTTTGTATCGCAGATTCGGATTCTACGTTATCAAGTATGTAGTTTTTGTTTGAAAGTTTTTTTTTCGATTCGTAACAGATTGCGCTGTAATCGCAAAAAACATGATTGTGAACGTCTAGAAAAAATACGCAAAAAAGAGAAACAAGCAAACATGAACACAAACATGATTTTGTATTTTTTTTATTTTAACATAAACTAACATTTCAAAAAGCCATGTGTTCGAAACTGTGCCTCTTCACTTCGATACATTTATTTATTCGCAATTGGAATGCTATTCAACGATACAAAACCGTACTTTATTCAGTACTTGACAAGCTGTGAATACTTACACATTGTCCGATCCCCATTTAGATTATTAATTATTAATGCAATACAAATTAGTTAGTGTTGAATATTTGAACAGTAATGGAGGCTACAACATTACAAGGGATAATTGAAATGATTTACATCTTTGAAATGTTATTTAATGTTAAAATAAAAAAACACAAATTCATATTTGCTTGCTTCTCTTTTTTGTGTATTTTTTCTAGACGTTCACAATCATGTTTTTTTTTGCGATTACAGCGCAATCTGTTACGAATCGAAAAAAAATGTTTCAAACAAAAACTATATACTTGATGGCGTAGAATCCGAATCTGTAATACAAAATTTCAAAGTTGTGGGGGGGGAAGGGGAGGGTGAGGTGTAGGATCGAGTTCGACACCATTCAGTGAACCCCCTACATTATAACAAATCTTATTAAGATCTTTTTTTTTGATTTGATGCAGTGTTTTAGAGATATTCCGTCAAGATAAAAAACTCACCCAGTAGAATTAAAATATCTTACCCAACATGTTTCGGCTTCAATGCCACCTTTTGCACCAGGTGCAAATTTAACTTTTGATTAATGTTTGCACCTGAAGATACTGTTTTAGACATATTTAGTTATTTTCATCAAAATTGGAATACACCTTTAATTTAATATTCAAACCATTACAAGCATAAATACTGATCATAACTTCTTTAACAAAATTTTATGGGTAGATGAGATTTTTCATTTTCAGGAAAGATAAGTACTCGATGAAATGAAAAAATGGTGAAAGGAAAAGTGTAACACAAATAGAAAAATCTGAAAGGAAGTTGATACAATTTTTTATATTATCAAATTAACAGCCGAAACATATTTGGTAACAATTCAGTAAGAAGGGTTAATACTGCAAAAATCTGAAGAAATAAATTAATGGAAACAGAACCGTATAGTGTTTTAGCTGTTAGAAACATTCAAATAAACGAATTTCTTTTTGGATTGATCCTGCTGAAACTATTAATTGATATCTTTATGAAGCTTTTTAAAAGGAAAGTGAATTTCGATTCAAATTTAATATTAACATTATTATTAATCAATTATTAATACAAACATTATTAAAGCAAAAATTTAATTGGAAATTCATAACCTAATCGAATGAAATAGTGATGGTATTTCGAATGTTATACAAAACAACAGGAAACGATATCAGGTATATATAGATAACAATGGATGTGACTATCAAGAGTTTCTTGTTCCTTTAGATTTTAAATAAATCTGGATAAGTTGACAAAAATACTCCAAACTGTGGTACTGGTAATGCTGTAAACTTCTCCTAAACCCCTCACCACACACTGCAGTTTGTGATGAGGGGTTTAGGAGAAGTTTACTGGATAAGTTGTGTCAAATACGTATTATATTGCATTTTTTACTATTTTTTTACGTGTTCGATCTGTGTGATTCGCTAATTATTTAAAATAGTGTAATATAATATATATTCTGAATTAAGAGACGAAGGGTTATGCAAAAGTAAAAAAATATATATACAAAGTAGTGATGATTTTGAGGATGGAGTAACTAACTAACTAACTCGTACTCAATTAGCAAAAGAATCGATTCCGTACTCCAGTATGTAGACTCGATTCTAGTGCTCTAATTTCCAGACTCGATTTCAGTACTTCACTTCCCAGGGGAAAACTATACTCTGGGAGCAATACCGTTAATTAGTGTTTTATTAATGCATGCGTTTCTTAATTCACTATGTATGAAATAAATATACGTGGTAGATTTAAGTATTTGAATTCGAGTCTAAAATTGAGTTCGCAAATTCGAGTCGCAATCAAGTCTACGATTTCGAGTCTGAAATCGATATTCAAAAGTAACAACTATTTACCGAGAATTCAAGTCGTCGCATTACTAATACAGAGCGTTTCAAAATGCCTGTGTCTCAATATATTTTATTGAGGGCGCCCTCTACATACAATTCTAATAGATATTACTTAGTACGAGGCATAAAAAAGCTAAATTCACCAAATAAAAGCAAATTGTGTTTTAAACACTAAATATATACGAAAGCGCTATAGCCAACTGAATTTGAACGGTCTTCGTTTTTTTTATGAATTAGGATCTATTTTTAACAAGTTCGTTATGGTAAGTTGGGCACATCGCTTAATTGTTGAGCAGCAACGATGAACATGTTTCAGAATTGTCGTCGTTGTTTTTCACGACCGACATCAAGGTCACGGTAGTATAATTTCATAAAATACAGCGGTAAAAGTAGACCTAGATAACAAATATCCATGTTCCGAATTGATCTACCACTAAAAAATTGTGGTATAGCTCTTGCAAGCGCTTTTTTCCCATCTCGCTGTTGCTTTTCTAAATTGTGATTATTTACAAAATATATTTTTATATCCTACCATAAAGGAATTTTGTTATGTAATTATCTCCGTGTACACTTTACCAACCAACAGGATGATGGTTGCTTTCCATTCACTGAACACAAAAATGATTCTCCCACCGTAAAACACTCTAGACTTAATTACGTAGGAATTTTTAATTAGTAAGACGTGAAATTTGTAAGAACAGAGCAACTTCTTTGGATTTATGTATGTACGTACTTCGTATTAATTCCATCAAAACTATTAAAGTGAAAAAAAAAACGGAACATTTACGATTAATGAAATACATTTGTTGCTCCCTAAGATCTTAGCAATATACATACCATACAATCGAATGAATAGCTTTTTACACATTTTGTGTGGGTATAAATATTCGCTTTTTATCTAATAAACAAAATGGAAAACAAACGTATTTGTTTATCTACTGTCACGACTGTCTATTGATAGCAATATCGTTCCGATTTATGTCCGAATGGAAACGTCTTCATGAATATTAATTCAAATTTTAACGCATTGACTAATCTTAACATAAACAGTGCTTTGAATTTTAATCGTATTCTTCGAATCGCATACATCATTTACTCATACAGTTGTATTTTATTTCCTTGTGTATAACTTTTATCAGTATATATGAAACAAAATTCTTTGTCGTTAATAAATATACAATGCAAATAAATTATTTTTTTAATAAATAGCGGCGAGGAAATATTTGTTAGGTACCAAGAATGAATTTATTATTGCAAACAAAATGGTGATCTAACAGGCATATTTCTTTTTTATGAAAAAAAATACAGCTTTGACTCGGAAACAATCGATATTTAATATGTTTGGTCGAATAATTTTACAACTAATATTCGAATAAATATTTAGTTTATTGTAAGAAACGAAAATATTTGACATTAATAAAGCATATCTTTAAGGTGGGTTTCCATGCAAATCTGTAGGATCTGTAGGGTTATCTGTACGTCCGTAAGCATCTAAAATACACTATTTACATATTTGGATATAATCTTATAGTCGCTACAGATGTCATAGAACCCTGCCATAAGTTTAATAATTTATTTAACTAAAAACACGGCTTTCACCGCATGCGTTTTCGTGAGTATGATATCCATGTTCATTTAATCAAATTTCAGTCAGTTCAATAATGTTATTAAAGTTACACACAGGCGAAGCCTTTACGACCCAATATTTTATCACTGTGTCTGCTATAGTGTGTAGAGAACTGCCATCTTTGCGGCAATTTTTATACTCACACTAACTTTAAAATATTTATTTCTATAAGGACAGAAAGCTATGTTATAATAATGTTTACATCAGGACACAAATTGGAAAAATGAAGAGACCTAATCCTAAGCTTGTTAATAATGCTCATATTGTTAATTGACCAATACTTCTTGTGTAAGTGAATTTATAAGGTTTTCTAAATTATTCAGATAAAAGTAAGAAAATAATATGATTGCCACTACGTTATTAGTTTAATTATAATTTGGTTAGCTAAAAAATATGTATTTTGTCAATAAAACCTTTTTTTCTAAATTTAACCGCTGTTATTCCTTCAATGTACCTTTAAAAAAGTTTGAATTTCTTGTTCAAAATTCTTTACTTTTCAATATAACATTATTGGTGGGCGAAGCAATTTGGAAGTAATTTTAGATTGTTATTCATTAATCGAAGATGAAAGAGCAAGGTAGATTTTCCATTTGTGTATACAGTGACCGGCAGAAAGTGCGCAGCATATGGGAAATTTTATTATTGAATTTAGTGAATCTTTTTTCTTACGAATTATCTCTGCATGTCTTGAAATTAAAATAACACTCATCAAATCTGCCAAAAATTTAGTTGTATACGAGGGAAGGTTAAAAATATGAAACTACCGTAGGAGTAAAGTATCTCAGTTTTTGGGTCTAGAAGATTCTTTTATTAATAAATGTTGTTTTCAAATTCAACGCTTATCCAAATATGAGCTTTCCCTTAATTTTAGCAAAACAAGGAGATTTAATCGTTTTTTCGGAGTCACCCTGTATACAAAATCTATTGAGATCTTACAGTCATCCTATTCTGTGTATATTTTATGAGAAAGAATCAAGCATACTATTTTAAATTAGTTAGCTTAAACATTTTTATAATCTTGAAAAAGAAAACTTCAAAATGGGAATTATTTTTACTGCACAACTTTATATAATTATGACATAGACCACACTTTCAATGATATTTTTTACCCCAAAATTACCAAAAGCTTCTTTCTTTTCCTTTTCGAAGTTATTCGAAAAAAATAAGATCGCCAGACCTATCCCCAATGGATTTCTTTTTTTCGGGCTACATAAAAAGCAACGTTTACAAATTTCGACCATTTAAGAAATATTGTATCGCTGAAATCAATTGTTTTTTTTTGCGGAACATTGCTAAGAGAATTTAATACTAGATCGATAAAACATTTACCAAACTGAAGACGACATATAGAAGATCAATGTTTATTCTTTACGTTAATTAATATCTGTTTTTGACATTGCTGCAAATACATTGTGTTTTATCTTTCTTTTACTTGTGGTGATCAACATTAAGGCCTACATAAAAAGAAAGACGAAGTTAAACTAATTGTGACTTGCTAACAATTACTAAAAACTGACATTTTAATTAGATATTATTATTTATTTTGCTTCACTTGAAAGCAAAACATATTGTGCAGTAAAAATAATTCCATTTTTCCTTTTCAAAGCTATAATATTTTTAAAACTAACCAATTTTATTATAGTATGCATGATTTTTCCTCAGAAAGTATACACAGAATAGGATATGACAGCTGTATGATCTTGATCAATCTTATATACAGGTAATTCCGAAAAAAAAACGATTAAATCTCATTTTTTGCTAAAATTAAGAGAAACTTATTAAACCAAATATATTATTATATTTGGATAAGCATCGAATTTGAACAACATTTATTAACACAAAAATCTTCTAAACCCAAAAACTGAGATACTTTACTTTTGGAATAGTTTCATATTTTTGACTTTTCCTCGTATACAATAGATTTTAGGCAGATTTGCTGGGTGTTATTTTTGTTTCAAGACATGAAGAGGTTTTAGAAGATTTACTAAATTCAAAGACAAACAAATTTCCCATATGCCATGGGCACATTGCCGGTCACTGTATGTGTGCGCAAAACGTTTTTCTCTGGGATTTCTCAGGCAATTAACGTATTTTATAAAATTATTATTATTCTAACCACACAAAGGCCGCTGTACAGTTCGCAATTTCTTGTATTGCGTGCAATAAAATTGCGCCCAATGAAATATTAGAACACGTTCTATTCCGTGCAATACTAATAAAATTCCACACAGCTGATCGAAATCCATTGAATGCGCATGCGCTATTTGTATTGCACGCAATACACAAAATTGCGAACTGTAAAGCGGTCTTAACACTTCAGCCTCTTGGCTTTTTGTATTTCTTCTCCTATTTCTCTTACCCGTTAAATTATATGAGTCATTCCCGTCTTCTAGTATCTTGCACTAACCTGTACAGGTCTTTAGCTGGTTGATAGAAGTAATCGTCTGGGTTCACTTTTTGCTTGCTCAAAATTGCATGTCTTTCTGCATCCAGAGCCTCGCATTCATTCACAATGTGTTAAGCGTTCTCTGTCATCCCATTACACAGTCTGCAGTTGGTCAGTGTCGATCCCAATTTGCTCCTTTCAGTGCGCAGTGCCCTGTAAGGTGCGAAGATGATTCCCACTAAGCTGCAGTAGTTCTTTAGTTTTCTTCTTTGATGGTCCCTTAGTAAAGCTCTTTCCATGAATTTGCCTGGTGATTTTATCTCAGTATTCTTTATGTTTTCCTTTTTTCTTCTTACCTGCTTTCGTACTATCGCTGGACACTCCTAGAACAGGTTTTGGGCGTATATGTGAAGCTGATGATCTTGTTAACTCATCGGCTTTTTCGTTCGTTCACAGCAAAGAGACTTCATTGCCTTCTTTCGGCCTATTCAGTTCTTAAATACATATCCAAACCAGTATCTGTAGCTAGATTGTTTCCAGCTTATCTGATTCGTGATTTCCGCCATGATTTTTCTGTTAAATAGATAGGTCGAAATCATGTGGTTTGATCTCAATCCCAAGAGGTTATCTTCCACATGATGTACAATATTATTGCAATCTGAGATGTCCCATTCTTGCCTCGCCCATTATCACTAAATGGAGAGGAGGGAGATCTAGGAAGCATTTCATTGCTGCTGTAGGAGTTCTCTTCATTGCGCCTGTTATTTCTAAACACACAAGTCTCTATATCTTGCTACTACTAAGATCCCATGATCGTTCCAGTGCAAGACCGAGATCTATGTGGCACTTTTATCTTATTATGGACGGCATAGGACAATGACATTATGTAATTAATAAGTTATTAAGGCACGATAGAATAGGAGCACAAGCTAAGACGTGCCCGACTTTATTTTTATTTTAGTTCCGGCGGTCCGCCCAGCGGACAGATCAACGCAGTCCCGAATTCGACGGACCAGGACTTTGGGTGGCGGTTTATCCTGGGGCTCCACGACTTGAGCCAGAAGGGGATTGGAAGATTCGCCCGCCCTCAACCATGACCGGGCAGCTAACTCGAGAAGCCGATCTTTCAAAGAAAGAATTTCGAGTCGCAAAGTTGTTAGTTCCTTACCATGCATGGGGCCCCCACAATGAGACGCAGCATGCGGTTCTGCAGGATCTCCATGGTGGCGAAGTGCGACTTGGCCATGGTACCGAGGGCGAGCGCCCCATATGTCGGGATCGGTCTCAGACATGCAGTGTAGAGTAGTAGCTTAGATTTGATGTTCAATCTACTCCGCCTGGCTAGTAGTGGCATTAACTGGATCTTTGCAGCCTGAAACCGACCCCTGACCTCTTTGACATGCGGTTGGTAAGTTAAGCCGCGATCAAGAACGAACCCCAGGTATTTAACCCGGTCCGCCCAGCTAACTACGACACCATTGACTTCAATCCTATCAGCCGAAACCGTCTTCCGCCGCGTGAAACGGACAGCGACCGTCTTACTGGGGTTAACCCGCAGCTTCCAAGTCTCAGCCCAGGAGAAAATATCGTCCAACGAAGCCTGAATTTGGCGGATCAATATATTCTCATTTCTACCGGTGGCGTAGACTGCCGTGTCGTCCGCATACATAGCCATATGTACGGCCGGGTGCTTCGGTATGTCATAAGTGTCAATTATGAACAGCTCCGGGCCCAGGAGGGGCCCCTGTGGGACTCCAGCCCCAATCGGACGCACAGATGAGTAGGTCGTCTCGATCCTCAAGGAAAAAAGAGCGCCCCAGCAGATACGACCTGACGAGTCGAACCATGCTGGGGCTAATTCCAAGTATTGCCATTTTGGAAAGCACGCCGTCATGCCAGACCGAATCAAATGCCTGCTGGAAGTCTAAAAAGACAGCCACAGTGGTCTCCCTCCTCTCGAAACCATCCCTGACGGCCTCAGTCAGACGCAGAAGTTGGTAGTCTGTAGAAAGTCCCGCCCTAAAGCCAAACTGCTCGTCAGGGAGAGGGTTTATTTCATCTCATAGCGTAAGCGAGAGAGAATTATTGCCTCGGCGATCTTGGATAGAGAGGATAGGAGACTAGCTAGATCTTGCTAAGTTCAGTTATAGCAGTCTGTTGCTACATTTTTATTCACCATACCAGAGATGCATAAGTAGTCATAGGACTGACCACTGTGACGTATGTCTAGCACATCATATTTGGTCTTAATCCGCATGTTTTTCCACGAGCTCTTCTAACCATAATAAGTATTGTTTCCGCTCTGGTTTTAATTCTTCGATTCCAAGTGAACTTAGAGTCAAAAATGGCGCCAAGGTATTTCACTTCCTCTGACAGTTTTAATTCTTCACTTCGGAGTTTTAGCGGTTCAAGGCCATCAAACTTCCTCCTTCTTGTGAATGCTATTATGGTCGTTTTTAAGAGCCTTCTCCTCAGTTTATTCTTGTATAACATGCAGGGCCTTCTGCATTTTGCCCCGCACTACATTGCTGAATTTACCCTGGGTCAGAATAACAAGAAGATCTGCATCTCTCACAATCTTTCTAAAGATGGTAATAATTGCATCATCACATTCCATTCCAAACGACCTCCAAACCAGCGCAAGTAAGATTTTGCAGATTCTGATCAGTTATTTCAAAGCAGCAACTTATATCGGCATTGATGCATTTGCAATATGTTATTACAAAATTTGTGGTGTAAAATACTGGTAGGTTATTTCGTTTTTCAACTTCTCTTCCCAATGTCTTCTTCGGTAGCTTTTCCAATACATTCCTTTATATTTTCGGTTTTCTCTAAGCTGCTTATCTTCAATACAATATAATTTTCACTCAATTTTTAATGAATAACGCATCTCAATATTATTGCATCGGAAAATCTTCAAGTTATGTTTGTGCCTTTATTTATGAAGTTTGTTTTAATACCTAAACATAAGTGCAATTGTCGGTCTAGTTCCCTACTTAAAATTTTACGAGTTAGTAACCATTTGTTTTCAGTTTTCCAATGTTTTTATTTATAATGTACGTACTTACGTATATGTTTGTGTGCGTTGATGTTTCGCATTGTTCGAAGTGTGACAATTACATATACGTTTCAACGAATGCGATATTAAACTTGACCTTGCTCTGGCCTACTGATTTAACGTTTTACATTTGCGTACAACGACTACATTTGTGGCGATTCGGTAAGGTATTCATATGTGTATGTAAATTTTTAGTGTCACCGATTTTTCTCTCTCGATACGAGATTTTGCACATGTGCATACCTAATCGCCTTGTCTTTCACTTGTATATGTTATACAATATAAACGAATGTGAGGCTGATACTGGCGTTGATTACTTTGATAATGTTAGTATTATGAATTATAGACTTCGCAATCAGAGGTATTGAATATGGTACAGTGTGGTAATACGACATACAAGTAGTAAACAATATAAAGATTGCAACACAAACCAAAAGTGTTAGACAATCTTTGCAAAGCATTTCTTTAGCTAAACAATAACTGATGAAACTAAAGGAATGAAAAGATATTTCTGTTGCACATTGCTAAGTGATTGTGATATGGACTACTTTGGATTATGTTAATCCCTTGTTTATTCCAATGTTCAGAGAGCTTATAAGGAGGGATACCCTATAGATCTTAAAAGCCTATATATGAATGCAAACGCAATTTTGCTACCTTATAGCAATCTCATGTTTGATCCTTCTAAAGATAAGCTCGTAATAAAAGCAGCAAAAGCTGAGTTCCAAGCCATTCCATCAAAGGATGCATAAAAGAGGTCGCTTCTATAATTGAATGTCTCGAACACGTGAGGTTTTGCTCTTTCAGAATTCCAAGACAAAAATAGAAATCTCAATGTGAAAAATACAGATTTATCTTCAAATGGTCTTGAAAGTATAGGCCAAGGTCAAAGTCAAACCCATGATAATCCCAACGATCTTCATTCATTTTTCTAGAAACTTCAACACCGAAAAGTGATTAGAGTAGTCCGTTACTTTTGAAACATTTGCCCCAGCCGTAGCTGTTGAAGAGGTGTTAAATGTCACTCTCCTTCACATTTCAGTGATGAATGTCGCGTAAAGAACTGCATGCAGAGTGGCCAAAGAACTATTAGGTGTAGGGCTCAATCTTCCGCAGATGACTAAACCTAGGACGATCCTCCGGGAAAACATGCTAAAAGCATCAGCTTTTTGAAAGACAATATTTTGATTTTTGAAACCAGGATTGAACCGAGATATGACATATGGCGCCAGAACATTTCAAACGCTTGGCCAAACACCCCGGCTATCTTTCAGGCGGAAACACATGCTATTGAAGAATGCGTTGAGTGCAATATTGCCAGAAACTATCGCAAACAAGAAGTTAGCGTAATAGCAAAAGGTACAAAGTTACCCTTTCATGAGTTCCGGGACACAAAGAATTGGAAGGAATGAAATAACAGATAATTTCCCCAAGCAACATTTTCAGGCCCGATCACTTTTACACGATAAGTAACAGTATAATACCCGGAGAAACTAAAAGGTGAAGAAAACAAATAATTGGAAAATCTCCGAGGAACGAGGTCAGTTCTCAGCACCTAACAATGTACGCATAAGAACAGGGATTTTGTTAGGTCACTGCCGATTGAATGGCCATCTGAGTAGATTTGGAATAGCTGAAAAGGCAGAACGTTGATGTGGGAACAGGATGGCAACTTTTATCCACATGTGAATATGGATAAATGTTGTCATAAGTTGCACAATCTTGCAACTTAAAGACGCTACACGTAAGGGGGCATATAAAATCGATAAGAAGTTCTGACGTCCTACACATTTACAAAAATATCACAGGACTTTAACGTAGTAAGAGACATATCACTGCGCGTTCACTCTGCGTTACACGAGATTTTAGTAATTTAGGACAATTGTTTCGAGAATACGTGAATTCCTATTCGCAACCGAGTAAATTATGAACTATTACCTAAAAATGCAACGTTATTTCTCTCTAAAAGGAATGTATTTACAAATACTTATCCTTACCTAGACTGAACCAAAAAGGTACATAATACCAATGAAAAATTACATTAGGACAACGAATATGTTAGTTATAATTTGTCCAGTGAACAGGTCATTGAGCTAATGAAAAAGTGTAAATTAATGTACCTATTACTTTGATTATTATTATTATTATTATTATTATTATTATTATTATTAGATTATTTTTGATAATGATAAAATATTCATTGATCGATGCATCGGCTTTATTCTTTTAAGTAATAATACTACTACTTCTTTCTTTTTTTTTCTCACAACATAAGTTGTGAGTGTGTGACTAATAATTAATTACATGTGGAGGAGTTAGGAAGCTTGAAAAAGACAATAAATTGTCGAAACGTAGTTTCTAAATATATTTTGTTTCAATTAAGCCATAATTCCACAAAAATTAATCGCTAAATATAAAAAATTGGCTATTACATAAATATTCAAGAAATTATTATTATAATTATCATTTATTATTTTATATGTATTACTCAATATTAACAAATTCTTTATTTTTCACAATGGAGCCATATCAGGTATAGATCATAAATCCAATAAATGCAGTTCTTAATGCCTAATAAGTGTAATTGAAATAATAGTAAATTTAAAGAAAAATATATTTTATTTTGAAAACGAAACAAAAATTCAAGTACATATGCATCTTCCACTATTATACTACATTCAATATTCATTACTAAACTGTAGTTAAAAAAAAACTACTAAAATATGTATATCGACCAAACCTACCGTTAAATAAACTTTTTATGGGTAACAAAATTCTAAAAAAATCCAAAATAGCTTACACAAAGGTACGAGTAACATACAATTTGTTTTTTAAAAATTAGAATTTTTTGTATTATATAAAGGTATCCTGTCGATAGAAAGCCATAATCACTAGTACAAAAAAATCTAACTACACAAAAAAATGTGAATTGTAGGTCTGAAACAAAAAAGGGGGTAACAGAAACTTTCAACAAAATACTACATCCCCAGTAGAAATAACATTCTGGCATAAATATGGACAACAGCGCCGCCCAGAAAGTAAGAGAAGCGCCAGCATCAACGCCGCACACCTGCCAAGGGCGCCCGCCGGCGTCAAGTCGGCAAAAACGCCGGACGGCGTCAAGTCTGCAAGAACGCTAGACGGCGTCAAGCCGACAAAAACGCCAGACAGCGCTAAGCCGGCAAAAATGCCAGATGGGATTATGCCGATAAAAAAGTTAGACGGCGTCAAGCCGACAAGGACATTCGACGGGTGTTATATGTAAACCTGCAGAAACGAGTGCGCATTCATGGCGGCGATGATATAAATATGTATTTTGAAAACGGTCAGAGTCGGGATTTAAACGCGTACGCTGTCGTGTTAAGGATAATGGTAGTATCTAAATTTTTGCTATACAGATACTGTTTTTGTCATATTGCTCTAGATAATACAGTTTTCTCTATTCTTCTCTTAAGTTCAAATGGCTTCCTGGATGTTTACTAAACATTTAGGTTGAACGAGTGTACAGTTTTTATTATAAAAAGTTGTGAAAACAGTGCTTCCAGAAAAAAGAAAAAAAAACAGATACCTTTCTCCTTAAACAAGGTAGTACGGTTTTAGTATATGTATGAATTCCAGGCTGGATTGATAATTTATTATGTTCGACGAGGGTTAATAGATTTCTTAACCGATTTCCGACATCAGAAAACATTTGCAGTATTATTAAATGTATTGTTTGTAATGTCACCATTTTACCGTACAGTATTTATATGTGTAAAACACATATTAATAGGAATCAACACGTGTTAAATGCGTTAAGGTGATGTACCATATTATAGATTTCTAGTCCTGAACCCGATGCTAGTGCGACAGCACTCCTTTCTGCAGCTCTAGTTATAAGTAGAGTTAGGCAAATTTTCCGGCGCGGCAGGTACGTATTCAGAACATGCGCTCCAACTCATGTACTCCAGTAAAACAGATGAACCGTAGAGTTGCAAGTTGCAAGTCAGTATCCAGCAATTGCCCAACTCTAGTTATAAGACACTTTTGGCATTAACGCTTTTAATTTGGGATGCTCCGTCATAAATATGTATAAAGGTACTTGTTGTTAGATACCTTCATGTTGCTCTGTTTGTCTTAAATGTTCACATAAAATATGGACTTTTGGTGTTGAATTCTTTGTTTTAAAGTTGTAGTAAAGAAAGCTCCTATGAAGCTGTAAAACACTGAGCATTCTGGAGGAAACCCCATATTGAATAAATAAATTATCTTGAAACAGCACATATTTCCAGCTCTTAATACATTTCTAAAATTATGTCGGATGTCCTCGAAGTATACCCCAATGTCCTTAATATTAAGAATATCTTCCCCTACACAATATACAAATTGTTGAATGGATAGCTTAACATGATTGATGTGGCGAAGTTGGGCTTCCACCTATTGAAAAAACTTGCCAATGAACATAAATGATTGTTATGAATCCCTAATTCTATATTTCTTGCTAATTTGTTCGTGTCCTTTTTTTTTGTTACAAATAAATTTGGTTGGAACAAAGTAACCATGTAGTACCCACAAAATAGCAGCGGTTCTTTTATATAAAAATACATATTATAATTATTTATGAGAATAAATAGTAAAATAGATATATTAAGGTAAAAAACAGTTCAAATTCGAATTTTGGGTCGCGTTTTCTTTAATAGTGTTTCTTGATTGTGGACGTTTTATTTTCTGTTTCTAATATTTTCTTAAAGTTATTTATGAAGATCTAGGTAACTGAATTTCAGTAATATTAAAATTATGATCAATAGCAAACATTTTTAATGCATCATTAATATCTTTACGATTTATGTGCTTTTTGAAACTACCCAGAGTTGTAAAAACCTAATTATATTCTCGCCACATCTACATATGTCATCAGAATGTAAATTATGCATTCGCTTGAAATCACCAAAAAAGATAAAAAGATATTTTCCAAAATAAAACTGCAAAGAAATCTAATAATAAGCAATTAAACTTGACACTCAATAACTTACCTGATATGTAATCCAGTAAAATCCTATTATGTTTCACCTTTTAAACACCAAAACGGCTTCTTCTCGTTCATAGATTTCAACCTACTGTTGCGAGGCACACAATATGATGACTGATAACGATAACTAAACGACTTGAAGGATGGTGAATAAGAAATGTTTTTTGTGGTTTTGACAAATCTGTTCATAGTTCCAAAAAAACGCGTTTGTGGAGGGAACAACCACGTTTATTACTCAAACAACCGCGTTAATTGTTATATTATATTTTATTCATATTAGTTAGTATTGTTCATTAGTGTGATAAATGTTTGAACTATTACAATAAAGTTATTCATTGCTACAACTAAAGAATTGATTAATATTCACGTATATAGTTAATCTAACAGTCAATGGTTACAATGAAGATGTTCAGTGAATATATCAACAAATTATTGATTATACATTCCTACGAACTTTTCGTCATTGATCAATATATTTTTCTTGCAATTAATATTGTTGAACTAATAAATATAGTTACTAAGAAGTTGATCAATGTTCTTTGTAGCAATAAATTATTTTATAATTCCAACGAAATATTACGCAATAACTGTTGTTAATTATTATTACGAACTAAATTTTCTTTGAAAGTACTTAACCTGTTGAGATACTGAATAATTAGCGACGAATGTGAACTATCTTCATTCGATTCAATAAGTTATTTATATGTTTTTTTTTTATGTATACGGTTTTGTATGCGTCTATTTTCCTCGATAAAAGTACACCCTTCTCTAACTCAAGGTTGTCTACATCGATATTATGTCCAGTATTGTTCTGCTATACTAGATAAATTAAATTTCATAGAGATAAGTTGCGTGTGCTCCTTAAGCGATGCTTCCGATGACACCACATGCAATTTTCTAAATGCCCCATTTTTTATTGAGATGAGGTTTATCTTTCGCATTGCTCAAAATATTTTCCAATGTATTTACAAGGTGAAACACAGGTATGTTTAAAATTCGTTCTTTAAAAATTTGCCCTAAACTTTTTGAAATCCTATGCAATTCAACACACTTTTTGCCGCGGTTTTCTACTGAGATTAAATTTGTTATAGTCATCGCATTTTCATTTTTATATTCCAGACTACATAATAGGAGAGTAACCATTATAGATCTCTAACTTTGTAATGAAACCCAATTCTTTTCAAATCTCGCCATGTTGAGTGAGATTTTATTAATCTATTAACTAATAAATTTATGCCAGCCATTTTATGTTGTCCACAGTAATTTAAAAGGCCATTATGAATCTACTATTATTCAATCGAAATGTTGCACCCCTATTTACGGGGGTTAAACGGTCCACATTCGTCGCTAATTCTTAGATATCTCAAGTAGGCGAAGAGAAGCACTTTAAATATGTTTCTTTTGGAAAGAGGTAACATTGGATATTTAATATTTTTTTTTAGTTCATTCGGTCTTCGGTTGAGAACAGGCATCCACGTATTCTCGAAACAATTGCCCCGAACTAATAAAATCTCGTGTCTGTCTGTACCACACTTTTTCAAAACAATAAGATAGAGCGCCCAACTATAAATGCAGATCGTTTAGATTGCAGTGTATTGTAACCTACACTGAGAAAAAAAAAGTGTTTAGTCAACGCAAAATGCGTTCATTTAAAACACTTTTGGATTGTATATAAACAACACCACCATTGGATTTATTCAACCCATAAAACAGTGTTAGCATAAAATGTTGGTTGGACACTAAATTAAGTAACACGAACACAAAAAAATAAGCAATGGCAATATGCTTTCACTGCAGCAAATTTATATTTCAAACAAACCAAACATTGTGTTGGCTGTAGTATATAATTTGTTTGAAATAACGTTATTTTCGTTTGACTCAACAGACAACAGGTTTTAAAACTTCTTTTTGTATGGTTCAGTAAACATTATTTTGGTTTATATTAATACAAACAATGTATGTTGAGGCAAACAATAACTTAAAATAAGATTATTTTTATGTGTTGTACGGAAATTATAGTTTTGAATAACTATAATTTTATTTAATTGAGCCAAAAAATATTGCTTTCTACGAACACGGCTCCTATGAGATGTCAATATACCAGATTAATGTTTAATAATCGCATTTACTTTGCTATTTATGCTAAATATGTTCGGTTACTGGAATGATATAGGAGAAGCGCCATCTACAGTGACAGTTACTGCAATATATACAAATGTTTAACATATTTGCTGTAATGTATAGGAAGAAAACTACTACAAAATATATGTGATGCTACTATCGTATTGATATTTTTCAATTTCCACAACTCAAAACGTAATTTTATTTAATGCTTCAGGTTCGTTTATCTAACTGCATTTTTAGTTGAATGAAAAGAACAGCGTGTTAACTTTCTAGTAATATTAAAGAAATTATTTTCATTGTTAATTAGAACAAGTTGAAACATGAACATTATTTCATGTTTTCGTCCAGGGTTGACACGGCGAATCCAAATTGCTCTCGGACGTAAGATGTGATTGTTTACGAACATGCGCAGAGCATATTAAAACTTGCCACTAAAATTTTTCATTTAACTGTGATTTATAGTTACGTGAAAACGAATTAATATAGTTTCAACACTTTCTATCTATTAAAACAACTCAAATTTCTAAGTTTGAGTTAACGTAGCACTTTATTTTAAAAGAACATAAGTAAAGTGGTCATCCATAAACCAACACTAAATATCGTTAATCCAAAACAAAAATGTTAACGCAACGTATATGTTTTAGTCAAACATAATAGCGGATTTCCTTAATACTATTTTGTTTTGGGCTAACATAAAAATCGTAACACAAAATTAAACCAACCATTTTTCTCAGTGTAAGAGGTAACTCATTCAGAAAATTGATTTTCTATAATTATCCCACTACTCTCTGATTAGATTAATGTTAGTAGAATTATACTTAATCGAAGAACTTTCTTCCGTATTGCTTTATTATAATATGATTGTATTTACACCTATTCTAAATAAAAGCAACCGGAATATTAAATTTGTTACAGGCTCGTACCTATTGATGGCAGCTGTAACTTTTCTTCTTCAGGTATTACAGGTATTACAAACAATGTTTAATGTATTTTCCTTCAAAAATGTTTATTTAAATTTTGCTCACTTGCATTTAAGCTTTTTCGTAAGCGCAATCTTAATGATTACTTGAGCAGCTAAACTTTTCAAGCAAATAAACTCCTTTAATTCATATCGTTTTTCCGTTTTTTATTAATTTAACCATATCCGAAATTTTCGCGATAAGCTAATTAAACTGAAATACAGCTGCCATGTGACGCGCAAACTGGTTCCGTGGTATATCCGAAGAAGCAATGAAAAGATATTATACCGTATCACATACACGTATGTCTAGATTATACACAGAGATTTCATCGAAATTATGCTGGTTTGTAACACAAGAACCATATGCACTTACTAATGCAAGCGGATAGTTGTTGCGTTAATAAACGCAGTAGATTTCGTTGCTTAAGATATATTATGTGTTAATAGGAAAGTCAAACGTTCGTTTAAGGTGGTGTGTATTTTATATGTGAAGGCATTACCGCCAGATCTAATAGGAATTTTAACACATCAACGTTGGCATTTTATCCTTAATGTATGCATGTACCTTAAAACTAAATTATTGAATGTGGATTCTTTATTTTTTTCTGCATTTACTCCTCAATTAGTGGCAAAGGAATTTGTTACTCTTCTCCATAATACTGAATAAATATGAAATAGAACTGAACAAGATACTTAATGTGAACATACCTTAAAAGACATTGTTTTTGTAGCAAAGATATTGAAATTACAGTAAGGCTTGTGTACCTTTCCATAAGTCGATAACTGCAATTCACCAAGATAAATTTTTCTAAATCGCTTTACGTAAAAAAAGAATATCTACTTTTTTCACGTAAATCGATTTAGAAAAATTTGTCTTGGTGAATTGCAGTTGTCATTATTTATTATCAAAAGAAACAACATTTATTTAGATCGTTATAGGTGTTATATCAACAAAAACAAATAATTCAAAGTATGGCAGCCGTGGAATTTCAATTTCGAAAAACGCTTATTGTCTACTTTTTTTTCACACCGCTTCGACAGTCATACGAAGAAATTCACGCCACCTTAAGTGGATAGCTAAGAGATTTACATTGTTTCCATCGCAAAATAGCCCGATATCTACTGCATTATCTGTTCTGCATGCGCAATTACTTCCACGAGAATAAAAGTTATTGCAACTTGTAGCACCAGTGCAAAGATTCAGGCTGTGGAATTTAGGGCATATTCCGTATCTGGTGTCACTTTCAAGCGCAATTTAAAAGTCACGCGAACGGTTACTTTCAAATGAAGCCTTATATTTTCTCACCTTGTACTTGAAACTGTGCTGGTACAAGATTATATTATTTATGCGTTCGTTCGGAAACGGTGACGAACTAATACTAAATTATATTAATATGTAATTACGAGATGTGGATACGATGATCACGCGATCGCGATTGAGTAGATTGGGTAGACCGACAACCAAATAATGGGTATAAGAAAGTTTCGTTGATAATAGCGAAATACCGAGTTGCATTCCGAGAATCAGTTTGATACGGATAAATATTGTAATACCTCTGTAATTATAGAATAGATACCTACATACTTCATATTGCAATATAGTTTGGTATGCGAAATTATGTAATATTTTATTTGCTTGAAGAAGGTAATATATAATTTCGACGTTAATTTCGTGATTTTATTAGATAATGTTAAATTGGAGTTATGCAAAAAATTGATTAGAAAGCAGAAAAAGCGAATCAAATAAGTGTAGAACATTCTTACTTTAATTAAGGAATATGTAGTTTTTTTTTGTGAATTAAACACTGACAATGAGTAAACATCGAATATAACAGCAAATATTTACAACCAAAAGCAGTTATGTATTGCAAGCCCTAGAGGACTTTTACCTGAAAATTGGTAAATATATTTGGCCCTCTATAGAAGTAGCCCGCAGTGAAATTTTCAGCACTGAACATTGAAAGCTCTTCGAGTAAAGAAATAAAAACCGATTTTTTTCCAAAAATTTTTATTTCACGATTGGGTTCTCCAGTCTGAGCGTACAAAAAAAATATGCAATGCTTTTTCTTAGCCATCAGAAAAAAAATAATAATTCGGTTTTCGTCAAACACTATCTTATTTTTCCTTTTTTAGTTTTTTTATTTATTTATTTTTGAGGAAACAGCCGTTTTGGTATAATCGCCAAAATTTGGTCTTCTACAATCCTCCTACTACTCAATTCTTTCTAGAAATGATAGTAAAAAGGAAGAATTAAATTTTACTCGATTCCTTGAAGAATATCTTTGTTGTAGAGAGGCCAAACAAATCATCCCTATTCTCTGTAATTGTAAATTTATAGTAATTGGCTTACCATGTATTATTTTAAATATTTATGAATAAATATTAAGATATATTTTTTTTATATTTTGATGTGGCGGCTTGAGTTTTGAAAATAGTAGGTAAAGAAAATATAAAGATTTTTTTTTAAACCATGTTATCTATAAAATACTAGCATTACATTGAAGCCATAACGTTATGGATAACTGCACTACTGCCCGCTTCCTTTCTTTTTAAATACGGCCCTGTATCTTTTTAATGTCTTTTTATATCTTTTTCTAGTTTAAATAAAGTAGATATAATATTTTTATTTATTACATCTTCTTAGATGTTTATGCAGTCATTATTGTATTAGTGTAAGAATTCGAAATTCCATCCTGTATAATACAAAGTATTTAAATTCATTTTATTAATACGTTAATGATAGGTAATGTGGCATTCGCTGAAGCAGCTTCTACTTCATAGGGAATAATAGTCTATTTTGTTGAAAGTCTCGCGTAATTAAGATAATATGGTATTACTTTGTATATTATCTGCTTCTTGGTTTATTGTATGTTACAAATGCTGACCAGCGGATCCCACGTTGCTCTCAAGAAGGGCGTTTGAAGTTCAGAAAAATAACGCCTTCGATCATACTTGCGCCCTCCTGTAAAGAGAAGCCGAACTAGTTATCGGTGCGAAATGACGTCACAACCAAAGTTTATAAAAATTCTTTTCATTGCTGTTTGAATGGAATTAATTCGTGGACTCCGATTTAGCTACAGTAAAGTACGTGATACCCCTTTTGTTTCCGGGCGTTTCCATATCTTAAAATTAAAATTTCTCTTCTTAAATTTTGCAATCAAAATAAGCTTAAAAATTCGAGAACAAGAAGCAAAAGCTTTCCTCGAGAGGTGTTTTGTTTTTGTGCTCTGACCGCTCGAAAAAAAGATCCCCTTTTCTTTCTTTAAATTTTTGTGAGTGTTGTGTAAAGTTTTTTGTGCCTTATAATTTGGATTACGGGAGAATTAATTACCCACATCGGCTACTAAGATGTTCACAATTTCTGCTTAAAACTAACCAATGCAAATACGAAGAAGCCGTAACTCGTTCGCTCTCCCTCTCTCTCTCCCTTAATAAATAGATTTTGTAAGGAAAATTACTAGAGTTTAAGTTAAACAACATTATAAAAAAAAACTTAAAAGTCATCCAAATAGTTGTTTCGTTATGTCTTTTACTTGTTATTTTATTAAATTTGTAGTTTGTTAGTTTAAAACCTATTGTCACAAAATTTATTCAATATATTAATGTAAAAGTAGTTACTGTATTATTTCGCCATATCTGATTTAGAAAAAAAAAGAAGTTTAATTTGTACCCATAGTACAGTTTTGAAGAGGAAGTTATTTCGCTAGGAGAAAGCCGGCGAAGTGGGTAAGTCGACAGTCTTTAGGCTAACTAACGGCCCTGCTTCGACTGACCGAGGAAAACACTGTTGGAGAGCATCTTTGGCTAAAACTTCTAAAACCAATCGCTACCGAACAAAAAGATTGCTTTCCAGCAGTGGCTGGTCGCTCCAAAGAGCAGGTGGGGTTATCTGTGAGACGGTATTTGGCTTTGTCCTGATTGAATTTGGACTGGCCATCCCCAAAAGTTTCCAAATAAGAAAGTCCGTGCCGTTACATTAGTAATTACAAATGAATACGACTCTGGACGAAAACTGCCTCTGGCTATTTTTTATTTTTATGAACCAACCAAGTTTTTTCACTTTGACTCAGCGTATTCCATCTTTTTTTTTGATTTTTTAATAAATAAAACTCATTTGTAGAATATACAATAATGGTACGTTATAAAACGGGTTTGTATTGAAAAACAAAAAAGTTACTAAAATAGAAAATAGAAATTACTTTCCATAATTTTTATTTTATTTAAGTAATTTTATGGTTGAAATTTAGATCATCGCAATATTTTGCTGTGCTTACATTTTTATTAGCATTTCCTTCATATTTTCGTTATTGTATTCTTATTGTTATTTATTTCATAATTATTGTGGAATCAAAATTAGAAAGTTTGATATATACAAATAAGAAATAGTTAGAAGTACTTTTATTCAGAATAAATAACTAATACAATACTCACTGCTTAGATATCTAAAACGAAAGTTAAGAAAGAAACTATTACCAGGAAAAGGCATCAAAAAACGAAAGAGAAATGACAGAGCCGTATTTAAAAAAAAAGTTAGCAGTAGTGCCAGCAACAACGTGATTTTAATTTAATATCAGTACATTATGGCTAACATAGTTTATATTAAAGAACCTTCATATTTTTTTGTTATCTTCAAAGTTAAGACGTTACATTTTCTTTGTATATCTCTGAAACCATTCGGACTATTGCATAATAAGAATAGAAATGACAGTACTTCCTAATTGTTTATTTATTTACTACAAGACTAATGAATTTTCAACAACTAGTTTTGACGATATGTCTTCATCAGGCTATTTTCATAATCCTACAGCAGTCAATATGGTTAAAAAATTTAAAATGCATTAGAACTTGATGTTGAAATAAATTTAAATTTGCTTTTGCTCACCAGACATCGTAAAGTAAACATTTCTTCTCAATGACGCGGCCGCCCTCGCAAGTCAAGCACATACTTATTCATATTATCCAATTCAAACCACATAATTATGGACATTCAGACATTCATCTTTGGGGCAGGTAACCCATACTTACTCGGCTATCGCCTTTATGCAACTCCTTTCATGAGCAACAATTGTCAGAGAATTCAATGTCATGCAAAGAAGATAAGGAATTTAGCTCGCGATTACTGTGTACGGGAGAGACTTACTTTGATCGAGCCATACACCAATGTGTTTCGCATTTTTGGCATCTTTTTGGCAACTTAAACCCAGAAGAGCACGTCTGGACAGAGACAGAAAGTAGAATTTGAAGTCAACTCCCACAGGCAATTAATTTAAACCAGCTTCTAGAAGTTTCAATTCCAGCATGGGAATAACTTCCACAGGAAACAATTGCATAACCAAATCTCAGCCTATAAAGATTTTGCGAGCTAACAATTAGGAATGGAAGGGAAAATGTAAAATATTAAAGAATGTTTAACTAACGCCAAGAAGCTTTAAAGAAACCATAATAGTGATTTATATTCATTTTTATTTAGGTACCTACATCATATTATTTTTTTTTTTTTGTATTTGTTGTCCTGCTAACTCATTTAAGTTGGACAGTAGCTAGTGAAATCTTTGTAATCTACTGTACTTATACTTAATGTTAATTGAATCTTACCATTACTAGATAAAAATTTCGTGAATTTCATAACTGTAGTCCTAATTTTGCTTTTTAACATAATTTCTTGATATTTATAAAAAGATCATTAATGACTCTAGAACACTTTATAAAGAATATTTAATATATAATGTATTTAGTATAAATTGAAGCTACCTCTATACATAAATGCACACGTGTTTGTCAAATACTTTATCTTCCGGGTAATTATATCGATCTGACATTTACTATAATATATATACCATTTACGGTAGTAAAATGTGCGTAATTAAGTAGTATGACTCAAAGAAATTTTTTTAAACTTGCATTTCCTGCGACTACAGCGCACAAATATGTGTACTTCTGTGCATATGTATGTCACACAGTTGCGTATTTCGTAAACTTGTAATATCAGGAAGTGAAGTGAAATACATGGCAAATGAAACGAGCTACTATCCCTTGTAGGTAGTAATAACATAAAATCATTATTGTTGCAATTCTATTTTGCTTTAAAAAGAGCTTCATGTCTGCCACTTTGTTTCTTGCGAAGTAGGATAAAGTTTAATAAGCATTGCATAACAGAATGATAATTATACAGGATGAGATCTCGAAAATCATAAGAAATACGCATTGAGTTAAATGGAAAAAGATTTGCATCTTTGTAAGCCTAACCCTGATTCACTTTTGTTCATTTAAGGAAATACATAGTTTACTAGATATTTGCAAAAATAGAAATTCACCAAAACCTTTTCAGCGCCGTTACTCTTTTATTTTATAAAGATAAAATAAAATTTCTTTTTAAATATAATGATACTATTATTACGTTTAACAAAAATCATGTTTTGCCGCGGAAAAACAAGAAGCAATAAAAACGCTAAACGAATTAATTATTAACAACACCCAACACCCTACATTTACATTAAGTGTTCGAAATTTTATTCATTATTATAGACGCGCATACGACACCTCCTCAACACTGAGTTAATAGCTGTTCTAATTTTGCGCCCTTCTAACATGTCAAATACTTTAATAACAGCTTCCAATAGCTTCTCTTGGGTTGCATGTGTATATGTATACGATATTTTATTTCTCCAAAGACTAAAAAGTCTAATGGTAAGATCTGGGAAACGACATAAAGCAGGACCATTTCTGTCGATCCACGAGTTTGGAAATAATCCATCTAAACATTTTTGAGTTGTGCCTGTTAATGAGGTGAGACACTGTTGTGTTAAAACCATCGTAAGTTTGTACACTGAAAAACCGATTCATTTGATAATATTAAATTTTGCTTAAGTTAACTAAATATTGAGTTAAATATGGGCAAACTAATATTGGTTAATTCAACCAAATTATTTGTTTATTTAACCCTTTATTTATTTGAAATAACAAAATATTTTGATGGATTAACTAAATTTTCATGACAAAATTGGTTTTCCGTATATGACGTGTAGTCTGTAAATTTAATTCATCTAAGATATTGTAGAAAGAAATTGCAAATATCGATTTTCAGTTTTTCATTAAAAATAACTGGTTGAACAAACTGTGAACCAATAAACACCATAAATTGTCTTTCCTCTAAACGGTAAGAATTTCTTGGACTCACATGTGTTCTTTGTGGCGCATTCAAGCACAAAAATTTAATCGTCTTTTCATCATATCCAGGGTGCAAAGAGAGTATCCATAACCTATAACCATATCTAAGATATTGTAGAAAGAAATTGCAAATATCGATTTTCAGTTTTTCATTAAAAATAACTGGTGTGAACCAATAAACACCATAAATTGTCTTTCCTCTAAACGGTAAGAATTTCTTGGACTCACATGTGTTCTTTGTGGCGCATTCAAGCACAAAAATGTAATCGTCTTTTCATCATATCCAGCGTTCAAAGAGAGTATCCATAACCTAATTTTTTTATATAACTATATGGATTTATGTTTTGGTAAAATTCTCACTACTGTGGGTTGTGAGGTAGCAGCGTCTTGTGTAATTTGCCGTGTTGATATTGATGGAGTCTGATTAACAGAAGTTAAAATATTTATCTGCGTGTTACGCCTAGCTTCCTGAGTGTATCTTTGATATCAATTAAATATCATTTGATTAAGGTTTTACCTTTTAGTAAAAATATCCATAAGTGTAACATGTAAGAAGTTTTGTTGTTTAACAGAACCGTTTAAAACCAAATTCAAACTGCATACTGAAGAATAGATGAAATCAGCAGTAGGAACTCGACTCTTAATTTTTACCTGTAAACTATTAGTACTTTCCAGATATATTAGCAGCCCTACTATAACCTTAGCCTCCACACATTTCTATTTTAATTTGAACATCTTCCAAAGTAGTTAGAATTTGAAATTCTGTAAATGTTGTTCGGTTAATTCTGTAAATACCTATAAAATATTCGCTTATTTTTAATTCATGTTGTCCATTTTAATTTCGTTTCATATTTGTATCTATATTTAACTACCCTCTGTTAATCTTCTTTTTTTCGATATGTCTTGTATAGTATTATAAGGGAAAAAAAGAAACTTAATGATATTTTTTGTTTTTTTTTTTCTCAAACAGTTTTATTTTGTTTAACCTATTTGGTTTTTGTTGACCATTAATATACTGGGTGAGTTTTTTATCTTGAGACAACGGAATATCTCTAAAACACTGCATCAAATCAAAAAGATCTTAATAAGATCGGACAGTCCGTTTTCATATCAATTACGATATCACATATTTTAACAAAAATTTTAACGTATTTTTCGTTTTATTTGTGCATTGTCTTTGTTTTTATTTAAAATATTTTATGTTAATTACATCAACTTTAAATGACATAGTTTCTAGTTCCTTTTAAGACGTACTGTTGTCCAGAAGATGGCTTAAGCCGAAACCGGTAGACAGAGAATTTAAAAATAAATGATTGGAAAGAACACTTTATTTATATATTATTACTAATTCCACCACCAATCTGAAACTTTCAATAATTAATAAGATTTGTTATAATGTAGGGGGCTCACTGAATGGTGCCAAACTCGACCCCCAGATTGCGCTGTAATCGCAAAAAACATGATTGTGAACGTCTAGAAAAAATACACAAAAAATAGAAGCAAGCAAACATGATTTTGTGTTTTTTTATTTTAACATAAACTAACATTTCAAAAAGCCATTCAACAACGAAGAATTTTACTTTATCATACCATTTCAGATAATGTGTTCGAAAATGTGTCCTTCCACACTGAATGGCTAAAATAACCAATAAGGAAACAGATCCACCAAACAGTTTTAGACAAATTAATGTGTAATTATTTCAGTTCATATACAGTGTAGTCCACTAAGTGTGCAACAAATGGGATTTTTCTTCATTATGTACACATTTGGAAAATTAATACTACCAAACGTTGGTGCATGTTTGACATCTTGACTGGGCACACTTAGACTGTCTTAAACTCAATTAGCTTATAGGCCAGACCAAGAAATATGAAAATCGTATAAGAGTAAAGTACCCTCATTTCGAAGAATACAGCAAAATATTATTAAAATTAGTTGTTTAGAATTAAAAAATACTCCCAAATATAAAGTCACGGTCTGCTACTTTAAAAAAGGAGATATAATCGTAAATGTTGTATAACTCCCTGTATAGTACTCGTTTTTTTTTCTAAATATTTAACATTTCACGAGCTATCAAATCAATAATAAGTATTCAAAACATACATAAACTTGTTTGGATTCCTTGCATGTTTAGATAGCCACATACAACATATTGCTGTGATTCTTATCACACATTAAAAATTCTCATTAAAACAGCTTTAACTTTTTTCATAATCGATTATTTAGCTATCGATGGTCCTATTTTATTTCCACTTGCTGTAAGTTATGTATGATGAGCATCACTTTCTCCATAAATCTATTTTTTTGTCCAAACCTTCCCAATCAGTTATTTCCAAATCTTTATTTCTCCATTCTTTTTTCTGTAAAGGAATACTACAACTACAGAATGTAAAGATGTATGTATGTACCTGTGCATAATTATACAGAACAATAACTAAAGCGCTAACAAATGGTATTTATAGCATTTCTGTACTTTTACATTAAAATACTGTAATTTTACTGCAATCTTTTTTTCTTACTGTGTGTTCAACCAAAACGTTTAAACTATAACATTACGGCTCTACCAATGTATACATAAATCAAAGTGCTATTCGCTGCTATTACAACTAATGTATAATACTGACTAACAAAAATTAAAAACTTCTGCACACACCTAAGATATTAACTGTGGCTGAACTACTTCTTTTTATGTGTGCTTCATTCTTGGCTAATCACAATTGCATTATGCTCATGTAATAATAAGTAGAGTGCAATTATAACGAAATATTGCCATCAGGTAGCGCTTGCGAAATTGTGTTCTAAAAAATTAAGAAAGCGTCGCGAATAGAAACATTGAAGTCGATAATAATATTTTAATACCGTATAGTAAGTACTATATACACAGAACCAAGGTTTGTTATGCTTATGCATGCGTTCTATATTGCATTTGCATTTTATACTGCAACATCTTACCTTTAGATATAACACTAATAATAAAATTACCAGACGGTTTCTCCCATTACCAATTGTTTCGGAAAGTTATGTCAGCAGATAATATTGCGAAGGTTTTATGCAATCGTTCCGGAAAATAAACGTTTATTGCGATGCGATATATTATTCATTTATCGTGTACGGATCGTATGTGTAACACGTACTTACGTTGTACATATAGTAAGAAAAAAATATTGAAGATTTAATATGCATCACTTCGTTTATCAATGAGTGCCTTGCTTTCTCCTTCTTGGCTTATCAGGATAAACATTTCAATTGTATTTGAAGGTCTAATAATAGAATATGCGCAGCTCAAATTTTGCAGTCGCTTTAGCGGAAAACTGATTTCTTTTGCACTTAACTAAATACAACGGGAAAAATATTTACCAGCAAAAGTCAAATGTAAAACATTAGCAAAGATTTAGGGAAATAATAACAACTAGGTGATTATCTTCTTGAAGATAGCCATCTCGCTGTTATTATTTTCCTAAATATTAATATCTCAATTTGGACGTTAATATGAATTAGCAAAGACGTAAAATTGAAAGCAAAATTCAAAGCAAGCATATATTAATATATTCAAAAAATCATTGTCCAGCTTCATTTTCTTTTAGAAATTGTATAGAAGGAACTTAGTGTTGGGCAATGTCGTTCCTTTTGCGGACTAGTTCCTTTTCGTTCCATTTTGTAAAAGGAACGAGTCCGCTGGATTCGTTCCTTTGGAACTAAATCATACATCGGTACATTTGATATCGTTCCGACTGCCATCGGTGCAAAGGAACGAGTACGCATTATAAACATAGCATTCGCCCAATCTAATCTATACAGATATTTACGTTGTGAGTTCATAAAAATAAACTATTAGTATTTTTAAATGCATGTATACCTATTTATTAAATTTGGATATAATAATTTCTAAAACTGAATACTAGGTATAATAATAAAACAACTGAGCAATGGTTTTAACAAACTTATTTATATAATTTCCATCAATGTAGATAAAAATTATAAGTAGCTATTAGCAGCGAATTCTTACTGATTTTTTTAAATAAATTTATACATCACTGTAATTCAGAACATGAAGTTTTGTCAAGTAGAAAAACATGTGCTTATACGTAACTACAAATAAGCGATAAACGGAGTATAAAACTTGTTCACCGTGTCACAATGTGACATCAAAGAGAAAATATAGAATACATATTTTATTTTTATTTACACAAGCCTCACGCAGTCTACACCTCTACAGTGAAGTAATATAAACAAGCTTTCAAAACTGGCAAACAGCAAGATGATAACGTCTTTTTGTATAGGTAATCAGGTTAGACAATTTTATCAACTGTGGACCGAATATGTTTATGCATATGATAATTTGAGCCGACCAAACTCGGCCCAACGGAACGAAAGGAACGATGCCGCATTAGGATTGTTAAATTTGTAGTATACAACTGCGTCCGGACTCGGAACGATATTGGAACGATATAACGGATTCGTTCCTTTTAGTCCCATGTGCGGACTAGTTCCTTTGTACCGAGTCCGGTCGGAACGACACATCACTAATAGGAACTAAAACATGATTTATTTGTTTAGGTTGATGATAATTACCAACAGTAATATCCGGAGTGCATGATAGATTGTCGATAATTTGATTTCCTCTAGTGCGCCTAACACACGAGAAGAAATTATGTAACAAATAATAATAATATTTCTTTTGAGATATCATGCACAATATAACAAATCACCATAAGAATGCCTAAAACATCTCACTAAAGAACATAATATACAAATATTATATACGAACCTAACTTAATTGACAAAATTAATAATTAAGATAATCATCTACTCCGCAATAATATAAATTTAAAAGAAAACACCTTACTTTTACTTTAAATTCCGTCAATTTATCTATAAACATCGTAGGGAACATTTAGAGGAAGTTTATTAAAAAAATTGACAACCAACATATTCTAAACTCTTTTTATACTTATATTGTAGTGGTATGCTTAGCTGATAAAAAATAACGATTTTGTCCAGTATTTAAATTATGTTGTACATTATTTTTACATTTTCTTTTTTAAATTAAAGACAAATAGGTAGGTATATATTGTATACTGTTAGTAGTCGTTTGTTTTGAAAAATAATATTACAGGATTGGGTTTGTTTTAAGTTGTATATTATACTGTTTTGCATTGAAAAAATATTGTTGTACTTTTGTAATGTGTTCAGCAAATGTAAGCCCTCCATCGAAAACCACTCAAGATCCCTAATACAGTAAACCCTGTCAATGCTGATGTCATCGATGCTATACTGGTAAATTAATACGTTGGATTTGCGAGAATATGTCATTACTTTACATTTCTCCGTATTAAGCAAAAGACCATTAGCATTTACCCTAAGCAAGTATCCAGCATTAAATCGATCGCACATGTCATTAATAAACATAATGAATAAAATTGGTCCAAGATTCGAACCTTGGAGCACTCCACTATGAGCTGTGTAAACATTGTTAATAACTGCATAATTTGCGTTGTAAAAAGTGGTTAGTAGTTTTGATGTGCAAGAATCTTTTAAAGATTTTAGACATTCACCAGAAGATACATATTTTGGCAAACTCTTTCCGTAGAAATTGTACAAATAAATGTAATTCTATATTAAATATTAGCTTTACTTAAAAGTTTTGTAGGGACTACTATACAGAATGTAATAGCAATAAAGCCGTAGTCTTTGGTAGTCAAATGGTAACATTTTTTGAAATGTCGTATATTAGGATATATGTAGGTAGATTAGATCCAATTTGGAAATAATACGCAATTTACGAGGTGTTCCAAAACTTAGCAGTGCATCAAAGCTGTTTTTTTTCTCAATGAAACACCCTGTGTTTTACAACATTTTTGAAGTGTATACTAAAAACTAGTGCTGTTATCCGGATCCGGACTCGAAAACTGGATAGTGGATCCGAATCCAAGAACCGGATAGTAGACTAAGGTAGTGGATCCGGATCCTAGGATCCGGATATCCGGATCTTAATTTTATCGGATATCAACAGCACTATTAAAAACTAGATCAATTTTACTATAAAAATTAGGCATAGAGCATTTTTTATAGTTTATAATATAATTCAATTAGTTCAAAAATGCACTGTTGCGAAAAAGTCTAGTATCTCAAAAACGAATTAATTTAGAGAAGTGAAATGAAAACCGCAAATAGCAGATCCTTTGATTTGAATGCGACATTCAACGTTGTTCTGTAGTCTACAAGATGTTCAAGGCCCTAGGGCAAACTTTGTGAATTTTACTCGTGCGTAACTTTGTTATTTTAAATGTAATACCTAGCATGTCTTTACGTTGATAGACAGAAATTTTTATTGTCTTCAAACTAGTATTAAGACTTCCTATGCCTATCTCCACTAGTTTTTTTAAGCTATTTGGGTTTTTTAAGTGGTCTAAGTAAATTGTCATTAACTTACCTTAATTTAATAAATTTAAAAAAATATATATTACATAAAATAGTTAGTAGTCAAAAAAGCAAGAAGTTCCAAAAGGAAGCTTGGTCTCATTCAGTATTTCAAAGTTTTTTTTTTAATTTACTCTTATTTTAGAATTAGTAATACCTAATACGTTTTTTTCTTGTCTTCACAGCTTTATTTCTTTTTTAATATTTTTTGTCCGTTGTTAAAAAAAAACTTGAACAAATAAATGCTTAACCATTACTATATACAGCAGTCGATTTGCACGATATTTTTGTTTATAATATTCCCAAAAAGAAATTGCATGCTTATTTCGAATGCGAATATTTGTACACATCTGACACTGTAGTGCATAGTGTGTAGAGTGAACCCAAAACAAGAAGTACATATGTTGTCATATCCGTTTTGAGCGCTGGAATCGTCAGAAGAGTTTATTGTACTAGCTTTAGGGGTGTTCCTGTCACTTTAACAGAAGTCGTAATTTCTATCGTAAAAAAAAACATCCCCGTCACCATGACTTTAGTTTCCCTATTCTACGTTGACATTACGATGGCGACATATGTACTTTTCATGGTTCTACTGGTTCACTATACCTACTTGCCATCTACTCAGTGTATAGTTCATTTTTATTAATTAATGTAATCACTTAGAGTCGATATAGAAAAAAAATTAAAAAGAAGTTGATGCGATTCAATAATTTAAAGCAAGAGCAACTTGGATGAATAGAGTTTAATAAGAAATCATCATCAAATGAGAGTTGAGATAAATACAATCACAATTGAAATCTTGAAAAACCAAAATACTATTTTCTATATCGGAATCGGACTAGAATCGAAATTTTACATTTTTATTAGACCAGAACTGGACCAGAACCGTTATTTTATTTGGTTTCGGGTTCCTAATTGAAACTAAACCTACTAAATTGAAATAAGAAAAATTCCTCTGAATGGGATGGTTACATTATTGCAATATAAAAGCACCTCTTCTGAAATGCGTAACCCTGTAAAGACTTTAAATGTTCCGGAGTGACATTGTAAATGTTGATAACATTGTTAATTCCAAACGGTTTGATACAAAATCAGAAGCAAGATTAATCGATGTTATTGACAACAGAAAAATGAAAAAATGTGGCATCTCACATGTGATTTCTTAAACTACGTGCCAAAAGTTGCAGCATCTTGAAGGAGGTCACTCGCAAAGTTGAAATCCTAACAAAACAACTAGCCGCATGTAAAAAGTCGCTGATGATCATCTATCAGAACTTCAAACAGGAGGAGGAACTAGAAATTCTCCCCTGGCTTGTTCGCTCTTCGGATTTAAACCCGATCGAGCACATGCTAAAGTCTGTATGAAACAAAGTGTTATTTCAAATATATTGAATCCTGAAAGCAAAGCAATGATTTTTGGCATATTTTGGGTGGAGTATTTACAGGATGCATCAATGTATTCTTCCTTGTAAGAATTTAAAACATGTGATAAATTTACTAATCGTTGGACCATTAAATTAAAAACCAATAGGTACGTTATTTGAGGTCGTTTCCTTTTTATTGCAAAACTTAGCAAACTGTTAATTAAAATTTATTTCAGAACTATATCTGTTCGCTTAAGTGTTACCATTAATTCAATTTTGAATTAAAGAAATTGTCCAACGTAAATAGTCATTGCCGTAAAACAACAGTTCATCACGGTTTTCCCACCTCTCGTGATTTCAAAGTCGTATTCTTCCATTTAAAACATCCATTGACGCATATTAGCACGTATAGAAAACATGCAGTCTTAAGTTTTCCCAACGCAAATCAGACAGAAAAAAAGGTAAAATTATATGGCGGTGAAATTTAGCCATGAATCAGTTCACGCTATATTATTGCATAATAAATTACAGGAAATGATTCTGTACAACAGGAATCACTGTAGTCGAGTTAAAAAAAAACAATACGTTTATTCAGTTTACGGATGAAAATTATATTAAGCGGTGACGTGTAGATAAACGCATATAAAAGTCACTTTCAATTTAATCGTGTACTATAAGAAAGTGTACAAAACAAATTCTCTACATCTAATTAGGAATTTAAGATTTAGCAATTTCAATATTTTATTTTCAATATATTGTTTTTTCTTTTTAATTTCCAGATACTATTCTCAGCATCTTTTCGCTGTTTTAGAAACAAAAGAGACTGATGCAAGATGTTGAAGCTACTTAAGTAATTGGGGAAATTTTAAATTTGTTAGTTGGGCGCACATTATATATATGATATCATTAGGTTTATTATCTGTAGACACCGTCCACAATTTCTTACAACGTTAGAAGTCTACAATTAAACATTGTAGAATTGTGCCTGAAGAAAACAGTTAAGCCAAACAATAATTTAATACAGCATGTGATACAAATTTTAGCAAAAAAAGCTATATCGATTCCAAATATGGAAGGAAAGACCTATTACGTCGCTTCTTGGCCGTTCTAAAACCTAAGTAAGTAATCAGCGCATACTAGACGACCTTACCCTATATTTATCGCAAAAGAACTCATGAAACATATAGTGGGTAAATGCAATTGCTTTTAGTACGTGCTTCTACTTAAAAACGGGTTTATATTTATATCTAAATCAGATAGAACACATATTTATAAACGCCTATTAGGCTTTATAGATCTAGATACCGATAATAAGTGTAGAATAGTACTATATAATAGCATTTGCATTTCACAATAATTTTGCGCAGAAATATAAGAACGAAATACGTAAGATTATAAAAAATTTAACTAAGAAAAAATATATATATATGGACGAAAAACGTTCGAGTACATGTTCAGTTTATAATAACTAATAACATTTATTATTTATTACATAAGGTGCTGTATAACCATACATACTCTAAAGATAGTCTAAAGCCTGACCTAATTTGAAAATGTACCCAATAAAGAAAAAGTTAAAGAAACTTTTTGATTGTAAGAAGTATACCGAAGATCTAATCAATTTCATACAGTAAATCTATACATACTACTCCAATTTACTTTCTCGTTGTACAAGCATAAAAAGTTATGATCTGCCTGCAATTGATTTATTTGTACAGGCAGTACTACAGTTTTAATAACTATGACTAATCGCAATACAATTAATAAACCGACTTCTTTACGTCTATTACGTGTACTTAATTATATAAGACGTAATTTAAGATGAAACAATTGACTAGAACTACTTTTTTTTGTATTGCAGAAGTTATCTTTTTTTAATAATAATAAAAAGAAAATTAAAAATTAAGCAATCGTAACCTTACTGTAGGAGCATTAAAAAATCAAAACATCATACCGAAAACTCTTTCTTAACCTTTCTTATAATTAATGAATTAGTAGATTGTGAATAAGAAAAGAATATTGTTTTATTCCGCAAATTTACTCGATCCCAGTTTTTTTAAGTTTATAAAGTCTTACATTTGTAAAAAAAAAGTTCTTACTCCCCGATTTATGAATGAATGCGAAAATAATATGTACCTTTTGATTACTGAATATATATCGTAATTACCATTAAAATAGTAGTAGTTACTCTCTCTCTGAAAAATAAAATAAAAAATATTCATTGATAGCATCTATATAGCCATTTTAAGGCCGTTTTACACCTAGTTATTTATTGCTCAATTTTAGGTCTATAACACGGAATCCGTGTTATACACGTAAAATTATAAATTGACCAATAAATTGCACAATAAATAGCTAGGTGTAAAACGGCATTTAAACATTACATATAAAATTTAAGAAATATGGAGTGAAGCGCGTGGTGTGTGGTATATGCAATGTTGCCAATATTAGGGAAATCTACCTATTTTAAGTTTTAAGAATTATTGATATCTGTAAATTAGCTATAGTGGTTAACATTATGTATTTCTTCGTCCCAACCCCAAAAAAGAAAAACAGTGGTTAACGTATTACTTAGTTGGATTTGGAACGTAAGATGAAAAATAAAAGACAAATATTCTGATCAGCAATTGCAGCAAACTGTGAAATAAACAATAACCACTAAATTCTAAAAAGTGTCTTTTCCAACTTCTAATTTGTATATAGAATTATTTCTTTTAAAATATGTATACCAATTTGCGTTTGCCCCTCTTTTCAACCCATAGATAATTTCAACCTGAACAACCGCCACTCAGTACGCCCCAGTGCAACCACTGGAATACGCTGTAGAATCTTTTCCATTTTGTTTCTTTTTTTTTAAATTAAATTTAATGTGTCAACAATATTTGTGTTTTTTTTGAAGTGTTAATGTGCTCAAAATTGTTTATTTTTTTATTTATTCTTGCTTCCCTAATCGATGTTAGGGAAAAATTATATCTAGGAAAATTTTCTTTTGTGTTAGGGATGTAAGCAATTCAAAGGTTTGCAACGCTGGCTATAGGCAATTGTCAAGCACTCATAAATGTCAGATGTGTAGTGTATAGGTTAAGTTTAATATATTTACAACGAAAAGTAATTTTGCGTTCATGAGTTTGTTTAGGCTATCGCAAGTATAGACAATAATTCACATTAGTTGAAAGAAGCAATCATGTTAATCACTTTAAGAGGACAAACAAGCTTTTGCTTGAGGGCGTCTTCTAAATATCTTCACAAGTATTCTGAAACAGAGAGTTTAGTTCCTTCTGAAAGTGCTAAGAAGGAAACATATTCAATTATTAATACCAGATCCCCACTTAATGACGATTTTGTGGACTTGAAATTTCAGAAAAAATCGCCTTTAGATAAATGCACAGAGGATATTTCACATGTTGCACCTTACATAAAACCGACCTTTAATTTTGCTGCATACATGAACAAGTCGGAAACACTTCAAGAATTACTTAAATTAGGCGTAAATTTCCATAAATTAGAACAAAAAAAGAACTTTCCTGCTTTTATAATGGGATTGAATTTTGAAAAAGATGTGAAAGATTACATATTATTTTTTCATGACAGAGGTTTAAATGGAGAAGATATTGCAGCCACTATAACTAAAAATCCATATATTTTAAAGGAAGATATTGAAAATTTGAAAGTTAGAATCAATTATTTATTATATAAAAAATTTGACGAGGGTATGATTGTAAGAATATTAAATCGTAATCCATTTTGGTTAATGTTTAGGTATGGTGTAGTAAGTAGTATATCTATATGTTCAATTAAAATATAAATAATTTTGTAGTACAAAGAGGATAGATACAAGGTTGGGATATTTTCAAAGCAACTACGATTTAGAAGGGAATGAAGTTAGAGCTTTGGCCGTTAAACAACCAAAATTGATAACGTACAATATTAAACATATCAAACTAAATCAGTTTGCCTTAAAAGAAGAAATGGGTTTTTCGACAGAAGATATAAAACATATTCTTTTAAACAAACCCAAGACATTCATGAAAAGTATGCTTCTATTAATGATATTACATATACCTTGACATAATATCTTATATTTGTTTTAGATAAAGAAAATATGTTGAAAACATTCGATTATATAGTAAATACAATGAAAGTATTTCCACGAATAATAGTAGAATGGCCAGAAATATTAACATGTAGGGAATTTAGAATAAAACAGAGGCATTTATTTTTGAAAATATTAGGGAGAGCACAATATGACCCGAAATTACCAAATTATATATCACTATTGACCTTAGTTGGCGGCAGTGATGCTGATTTTGCTGTTGATATTGCTAAGTCTTCTTTGCAAGCATTTAATGCCTTTCTTAAAACTTTATAAGTAGAAAATTCTTTTAGCAGGATTTTTAACCAATCATATTGCAAGCAAATTTTTTAATAAAATCAATATATGATATGGATATTGTTTCAGAATGGAAAATTGAATTATTTAAACAATTTTAAAGCTAAAATATGTCGTTTACTTCCTATTATGTTTAACTTCAAACCCTTAATACGTTAGCGAAAATGGAAAATTTTTTGTGAAGTTGAGAATTGATGCGGCACGTGTTCTCATTGACAAATTCGCCTAAAATTATATTTTTGTACTATATCATAGGAATAAACACATCCGGGGTATGCTGCATTAAAAACTCGCAAATTTGCATAGGAAAAACCGCCTGATCATATATTTATCAAGAAATGAAAAAATAGATTTCCGAATGGTTCCAGAAATATAGGACGAAAACCAGGAAATCGAATTCCTGGGCAATCCTTAACTATTTTTTGAATGTGTCATTTGTGGACACAAGAAATCTTAATACATTGATTGACTCTGTATCTTGTCTGTTTTCCAAGAAAACAATAGTAATTCTACTAAAAACGAGCCATGTTTTGTAAATTATCAATGTATAATTATTTGTTTTACTGATTTTCACTAGAATGCCTGGGAAAGATTTTTGCTAATCATACTCGGGATGAGGAAAACTGAATGCAACTTTGGTCCTTGGTACTTTTTTATTCGACTTTTATCACATTCTTTTAAAACCTTATAAATACCACTGTAAAACAATAAAAACAACAATAACAAAAATCAATAAAAGTTAATATAATTCAGTGAGTTGTTATTTATTTAAATATAAGGGGTTCATATTAGATTGCAAAATCAATAATTACCATAATTACGTAAGAGATTTGTACACCTTTAAAGAGTAATTGAAATAAAATGTACATCAGTACATATAAAGTTTTAAAAGATCAACAAATTAAAAATCAGTGCACTTTTCCTAATTCTATTTTCTTCTTTATTAATTTAACAGAATGATACAGGAAAGAATCAATAAGTCCGGCGACCGTGTAAACACCCCCGATTATAGCACACACATTCGTCAGGAAGTGCCCCAGAGACCGCTCGCGTTCTGTAAATTTGACCATTAATGGAGAAAGTTCGTATTGAAAGAACGCCCCCGGCATTCCAGATTCTCCAGCCATTATTGAAATCACCTTCTGATGTTTTGTTACTGAAAATTGATTGCTGTGTATAATTGTGCCGTCCCTTTTTACGTATGACGTTGGCACAATTTTTATATGGTACTGGAACATAGTAGAACCTGCAAAACAATAATTTTTTTATAGTCAACAGCAGTGCTAATTGAATTGTTCCAGCCTAGAAGAAAATAAAACGCGATCATTATTTATCAATAACTAATATACGTATCCATAGGTTAGTGAAACGTAATTGAAAGGAACAGAAGCATAATAATTAACCTAAAAATATTGAGAAAAATGCAGTCATATAATTTTAATTTTGTTCTGAACCCATTATGAATCATTGAGTTGTTCAGTAGTTGTAATAAATAAGTATTGGGAAAATATCGCTTCTACATACGTATTACTTTATAGTGCAGCGCTGCTAGAAAAGGAAATCGCATATTTTATATGAAAATCTAAGCTGGTTATCTCCTTGTGAAGCACATGATTTAAACTTGCTTATATTCCGAAAACAATCGTTTTCTAAACTTCACTACTTAAATTTCTAAATTGTCTAAAGACTATAATGATTATGGAGTCAACATAAATCGCTGTGGTACTCCAGTTTTTGTAATTTAAGTATAGGGTTCAGCCATTGCCTGAACTTAATTTAAACAATCGAAAATGTTAAGATTTAATTGACAGAGGGTGCCATCAGTCAAAAAAACGCACGCGTCTAATAGCTTTCCTAAAATAATTTTGTGTTACACAGTATCAAACGCTTTGGAGAAATCACCATAGATGGTGACCACTTGTCTCTGTTCATTTAAAACCCCAAAAATAAAATAAGTAAAGGAATGCAAACGAATTACCGGTTATCCTGACTACAGGATAATGCTGAATTCCAATATGAAATTTGGTCAACCACATAAAAGGGTCTCGGTTAAAGACAAGCCCTAATAGCCAAATTTAAATTTTCCGCCACTATTTTTAGTAAATTCAACATAAAGGCATTAAAATAACTATTCATGTAGTACAAAATAGTGGGTAGTTTTATATTTCAACGTTGAAGTTACTAAGAATAATTGCGGAAAATTTAAATTTGGCTATTAGGGAGGTTTGACAATATTTTATTTGGGTCCAGGTCTGTCCGGGTTTGACTCTATTTCAAAACAATTTGTGGAATTACAAATAAATGCACCACTACTATTTCAGAACAATTCAAAGAATTTCCAATTCCAATGGAAAGTACTCAAACATCAAGTCAATAAATTTGTAACAGAAGCGTGCTGTAAAACATATCTGTAGTTCTTGATAATAAAAACGTAAATACAGTCAACATTCATTATTATTTTAAGCATCAGAACGTCAAAAAAAATCATAACAGAAAAGTAAGAAAAAAAATCAGATTTTAATGTTTTCAAATTCCGCGCCATTCCTCATGATAGCCAAGTGACAGCTGAAAAGAATATAATGGCTTCCTTCTCAACGTAATTCTCAAAATTTGCATTTACAACGAATACAATCGACTATTAAGCGCAACAAAAAATCTCTAGTGATAATTAAAACCAATATTAACTCATACAAGTAAGGTAGGAGCCGTAAATTTTGTGAATCTGTTAGAATATTGATTTAGGTTATGTTCTAGTCAAAGTTTAATAATGCCTGTTCCCGGTGGAGTATATCAACAACAAGGGCCCACTTGCTTTGATAAAATGAAGATGGGCTTTTTCCTTGGGTTTTGTGTAGGAATGGCAAGTGGAGCCTTATTTGGTGGCTTTTCTGCATTGAGGTGGAGATTTTCACAATATTCAGTTTTAACTTTGGATTAATAATTTCTATTATAGAACTGGCCTAAGAGGTAAAGAATTAGTTAATACTGTTGGAAAAGTAATGCTGCAAGGTGGAGGATCATTCGGAACATTTTTGGCCATAGGATCTGGTCTGCGTTGTTAAAATTTTAATTTATTGTAACACCTAGTTTACAAAATCTACCAATTTCTTATGTACTTGGATAAAATGTGATCTTTCTTTACATTAGCAAGAGAAGAGATACAGTGTCAAGATTATATAAGAGTTGTACTAATTTATTGTAATGCACTGTATCTATTTGTTTTAATAAATTTTTTTTAATAAAGACTTACTCTGTTAACATTTTTGGATTAAATATTTACCTTCTGTTGCAACTGCATACGTGTCTTTTAACGGATTATGTGTAGCGCTATCAATACTAGTTCCAAAAGACAAGTGCCTAATTTTATGCGTAGTATTGAATGCTGTAGATGGAAATGGCTGAACATCGTGGACATGTACATGATTAATTGTAAAGCTTTTTCCAGGGGCAATGTGGAAACTTCCACTAACTCTATTGACGATTAGTGAACCATAGATTTGACATCCCTGCTTAAAAGCGATTTGAAGTCTTTCATTAAAATGCTCATCTCTACATTGTGTTATATTCTCTGGGTTTGGTGGGAATGCCCATTGTCTCTCCCGGTAGGCTTCCCGAACGTCTTCACAAGTGTTGCAACAACTAAAAATGCAAGAGAAGAATATAAAAACACCATTACCTAAATTTAATCACTCACCGATCTGGATCTAAAGCCGCTCCATAACAACTACCGCATTCAGTATTATTGACCTAAGGAATTAATCTATTATTGTAATAAATATAATATGTAAATCTTGTTACCTCAACTTCTTTTGTTTTAATGGTTATGTCCTCCTTTTTTGGCTCCTCTATAGGATTCCCATTCAAATCTAATCGTCTTTTATAAATATTATGGTCGATTTGTAAATGTTGTTCTCCAGATGAATCCATTGCATCTAATGCTAAAACTATTTCAACTAGGTAAGATAAATGCTCTCAATGAGTTTCATATAACTCACAGTCACATGAAACTGTTGGTACTATTATATCTAAATTAATTTTAATGTTTGGACTGCGTGATGTATCCACAAATAATTCTTCAGTTACATTAGGCGTCAAATAATCCATCAACTCTATCCAAAATAGCATTGACATAATCACCATACTAATTATCGTTACTAAAATTATATAGATATTTCAATTAAATTATATAAACCCTGTAAGTTATGCTTACTTGCTGCTCCACCAAACGTTTTAATGTTAAAATCTTCAGGCGTTTTTGGATAAGCATCCAACCGGCGTAACTTTTCAATTATTTCGGACATAGTTGCTGATTTCCTTGGGTCTTAGTATAGTTGCTACTATCTTTTCATATTAATAAATAGTGGTTCCTCGGGGAAGTTTGATATAATTGTCAACGTCAATAACAATACTAACCTCAAATTTCACTTTTTCAAAACAACTGAAATGTCAGTTGTATGTATCAAATCAAGACGAAACACGTGTAACTACCAACCCTTACATTTACAACATTAGAACTAATATACGTGATGAAAGTTACTAGTTTTGACATACATGTGCCGTTTTAATTATATTTTAATGTGATATTCTTGCATATTTATGAATGAACGGATATGTAATAGATTGTTATTAAGGATTTTTGATTCATTTACTTGAAATAAATCGTATTTATAATATGTATATGTATTATATACGTAATTATTTTAACATTATTTTTTGTTTAATTGTTCCATATGCAGCAAAACAGTTTATAGGAATCCTGAAAACACCGACTATTTTTTTTTTTTTTTGATATTATCGCAGCTCTATTATTTTTTTTATTTTCATCTTTAATAAAGAAACAAAATGCTATGAAAATGCTGTATGAATATTTTATTATGCTGGTTTAGATACAATATTACTCCTAATCGCCATATCAATTTTGCCCCAAAATATCAATATAAATTCAATTATTTTTCTTCATAAACATATGAACAGTTAAATTAATATCAATTGCATTTATTTAATATACAACAAAATCATTAACTTTGTGTATCATTACAGTTATTCTGGGTAGTAGAATTATAATGTTCACCTAATCTATATAAATGTCTGTGATAAGTTAGAACTAGTGGTGGTCCATCAAAATTTTCTCCTTGTACGGTTTGTGGTCCAGATGCTTGAATTACTTTAATAGGGCACCGTAAAATATTAGATAAAGCTTTCAATTCTAACTGTCCTCCCCAAAGTTTTGTGTTTGCAACATCCTTGCAATAATTTTCAAACTGCTTGTCATTTACAGGCTCTTCAGAATCATTATACATAAATGGTATGAAATCTTCTTTGTGTTGTCTCATAAATTCGGCAGTCATTTTTCTTAATTTAGATACAGTCAAGGTTTCTCTGCCAGTTATCTCCAGCTGGTGATTCACAGCACAATATAAACAATTTCCGTCAGCTGGAATATTATATATATCCATATTATTACTTTTAAGAATCTCCTTAATTGCTGTCGATTCTAATACTCGTGGTCCTTGTTTATTCGTTTCTTCCTGTTCTAATATTCTTTCCTCTCTTTCTTTATCTTCTTCATATTTTTTATTCCTTCTTCTTTGTGCTCGGGTAACTTTTGTTGTGATTTCTGACTGCTCTTCATTTATATCTACTAAATCATTTTCTTCTGTACTTTGCACATTAGTCAGGCTTTTATTTACCATATCTAACTCGCGATTTTGTTTTTCATCCAAATCTTTTTCTAATTTTGCTATGGTGTCTGCTATCTCTTTCTTTTTTCGTTTATCTCCTTTGGGAGCAGTTTTCTTAAGGGATTGAATTTTAGCTTGTAATTCTTTTCTTTCTTGTCGATGTTTTTTTAATAATTCCTCTTCCGACAATATTTCTTCCTGTTCCATATTTGCCAAAATATACCAATCGAAATTCTTTACTTTTAGGTTAGGATTACCGTAGATTACCGGTTAATTCACTCACCACAACATATTTATGCCTTTATTTATATATGTATATAGGGAGAAATTAGATAGACGTGGATATCGTACCTGCCGAGAAGACTATGTGAAGGAATACAACATATTTGAAATTTTGCAAAACGTAACAATTGTAGAAATCTAAATTAATTCAAAAATTAATGGGGCAAAATTGAAGTAAAAATACCAACCAACACCTGCATCCAATACCAACTCTGCTGGTTTGATTCAGATGTCGCCACATGCATGCCGTCTGAATCTGACAAGTTTAGAAACTTTTTTTTTATATTCAAAGTCCAAAGGTTAGTTTTGAATTTAGTGAGAGTAAAATTTTGTGGCCGGAACGTATAATTTCTGAAGATTTTGTTAATTAAAGTTTTCGTTATTTAGCGTTTTACTAAGATGGCTAGCTTGCGAATTTTCGGTGTTTTAACAAGAATAACACAAAAAAATATCAAATATAGTAATGCAGGTGAATATCCTTTAGTAGTGATCTAATCCATTTAGCACATTCAACTTTGGTACAATTTTGTGTGCACTTTGCACTTTTATTTTTGATGCACTTATAGAAATACTTTTGTAGTTTATGGCCGGATGATGGCAACTACCACCCAAGAAAAACATGCTAACTTGAAAATAGTGGATAATGTAGCAGTAATTACTTTAAATTCACCTGGAGTCAAAGTAAGAACTGCATAAAATAATACTTGTATTAGGTGTAACTAGCATGTCTGTTTCGAAGGTTAATTCTTTGGGCCCTGACGTTATGAGTGAGATGGATTCGGCTTTACATGAAATTGAATCTAATCCTTCAATACAGGCAGCAGTATTGATATCTGGTAAACCAGATTGTTTTATTGCTGGGGCTGATATTGGCATGCTAGAAAAATGCAAAACGCAAGATGAAGTAACTCAAATATCAAAAGCTGGTCAACAAATACTGGGTGCAATTGAGAATAGCAAAAAACCAATTATTGCAGCAATACAGGGTTCTTGCTTAGGTGGAGGGCTTGAAGTAGCACTTTCCTGTCACTACAGAATTGCTGTTAAGGATCGAAAGACAACACTAGGATTGCCAGAAGTTATGTTGGGGCTCTTACCAGCTGCTGGAGGGACTCAACGTTTACCACGCCTTAGCAGCATCCCCACCACACTTGATATGGCTCTCACTGGTAAACAGGTCAAAGCAGATAAAGCAAGAAAATTGGGTATAGTTGATATGCTAGTCGATCCTTTGGGCCCTGGTTTGGCACCTCCGCAGGTTGCAACTCAAAGATATTTGGAGACTGTAGCTGTGTCGGTTGCAAAGCAAATCGCTAATGGCAAATTAAAAGTTGACCGATCAAAGAAGGGCCTCATTGATAAGGCCATGGGCTTTGCTTTGCAATATAATTGGGTTAAGGATCAAGTATTTGGCAAAGCTCGTCAACAAGTTATGAAAATGTCTGGAGGACTCTATCCTGCCCCATTAAAGGTTAGAACATGGTAGATATATTTACAGTATAATTCCTCTTAATTGGTCACCTCTGAAGTGCACTTCTGATTGGTTAATTCGACATTTACATAATCTATTTTTCTGCGGAAAATTGTTGCCTAGATATTATAATAAAAATCCATAATAGAAAAAAACATTCATTTTTAATACAAACATATTTATTTAACATGCGTGATTATATTAGAAATATCTAGTAACCTAATGTTTTAAAAACAAGGGAAGTACAATATCTCTATACAATGTTGATTATGTTTATTTTGCTAAAATACTTTTAAATTGTAGATATCATTGAAAATAAAAACGAAAACCTGAAAACTCACTCATTGCAAGGACAAAAACATGTAATACTTCCAAATTTTTGGAGGTTATGTCAAATGTACCACCAGCTATAAAAACAATTGTAAATCGACCGCAAGACACTAAACTTGCGTTAATAATTAACGTCTATTAATTAAATTAAAGGTAGCAATAAATAACTATTAGCATACGCCTCATCTTACCATCATTAGTGCAATTAGAAATTCGTATATATGCTTAATAAGCGAAGAAATATGAGAATGGATGGGAGTTTCAGATGGAAGTCTGATTAAAATCATGATCCTTGATACAGTAAAACCCTCGTATGCTAACAGTGATTGATTGCTACACATACTTCAAATTTGAAATCATTTTGTGAAAAAGCCTGTAATCTTATTTTGCGTTTTCCTCCTCAGTTAATTGTTGAATACATAGTATCTCCATTTTCTTATTACTAAAACATCTAATGCGTTGACTCATATTGGTGTTCAATGTATTTTAAAGCAATTTCATTCCGCTTTTACTGTGAGAGTTTTTTTTTATCAATTATCATTTAAAACTATGACTTCGGCGTTCAAAAATTAATTTTCAAGATTCTTATTACAATTTTCAGTTAATTCTTTACCCTCCTGGCTGTATTATGTCATTACCTCATAGTTGAAAATCTTGATAGAATCAATTTATTTTTTGGCTTCACTTCTACCTCTTCACCGTCTGGAAGAAGAAAGCGAGTAGTATTTTAATTTATGGTTATCTCCAGCTATCTGTAGTAAGATTTTAGTAACAGAACTGTATATATGATTTGTAATACCATAGCCTGGCATTACAAATCATCAAATACTAATGCATGGAAAACTCTGCTACAAAGTGGTGTCACATCCAAGCGACAGATTTACTACAAGAAAAGAACCAAAACTTATTAGATGTTGCGTCAAGTGTCTCCTCAAGTAACGGAATTTTTTTCCCCTACATTTTTAGCAATTGCAAATTGAAACGTGGAGTTATCTATGATTTAGTAATACATCATTTGATTTGTATATGACATAAAGAGAGCTGTATGTAAAGTTAGTATAAATAATTGCGGGAAATATTTGATTATTAGGGGCAACAGTTTTATACTTGTGGTTTTCACATGTGTAAATAAAATTTATATTACTAGGAGCTCGCCTGAGTGTTTGTCATTGATCACCAAACGATCATTTTCTTCCGAATTACTTTCGCCATGTAAATGTGGAATAAACATTTACAGTAGAGCTACAGAGTACAGCTCTTAGATTCTCTAAACCTTTGTATTTGAAACGCCTTAAAACTTGTAGCAACAAATTAAATGTAAGTAAATCTGAAAATAAGGAAAATAAACAAAAAACTTATTATTCCCCTAACATGAAAGGAATATTAAATGGTACGTGCAACCTGCATAACAAGCGGTGAAATTGATGCTCCAAGTTTGACGCTGAGAGCAGCTCGCAACCGCTTCAAACTTACGACGATAGAGATAATATCTATTCTAGACTAAGCATTAATTATTTCTTGGCAAAATTTGTGCATTTAAAAAGGACAAAACAAAGGTTACTGTTGAATCCTTTTACTCCTGTAACCCCATATTATTTATTTTATTGGATATTGTTTTATTTCTGCTAGTTCCATCCAACGGAGTGGCTGAATTATAATTTAATTATGCAAAATTACAGATCACGCTATACGGATATGTATTTCGTATTTCAGCATAATTTGTCATCAAATGTAATTAGTTACTACTTGTAGTGCGAGTAATACGCACGTGATTATCGAATGCTGCAAGTATGACAGTTGGAACCCGTTTCACACACAATTATTTGCTTAGATTTAGTGTTTGTCCGTTATATTATCACTATTATTTTATAATCATTATTTCCGTATAACTTTTAAACTCTGACATTTACCTTCCAAAACTGAAAATTAGGGCAAAATCCATTTTTTAGTGAATTTCGACCTAAATATTTTATTTGCCATATATCGTATAATCATGGCTTTCAGTGGATCTGCCAGGAGGCTTGCACGTGATCACTCGCTGCATTGGGTAGTATATTGAAGGAGTAAATACTTTCAGAAAAAAAAGAATATATATTAATTTCATATTCATTATTCTGTTTTCGAGGGTACTTGCCTAATATAACTCTTAAAACTTAAAAAATCAAATATAATTTTTCGTCTAAACTACTCACATTCAGAATGGGCTGTAAACAAATATTCACACAATTTTATATTTTCCGCCCTTCTCTGTAGCGTCATCTCGAGGTCTGTTTTTTGAGGATTTCAAGAAGAGACCCTCAAGACCTTCACTTTATGAACGTAAAATTTCAGGAATAAATTTATGTGTACATCGTCCTTTTAACCTTTTAATAACTTCTTGATCCATAGGTGAACACTTAAGGATGAGTTGGTGCGTTGTTCAAAAGTAGGGCCGTTTTTACTGGCAAGCTTTACGCAAAAATGAACTAATCAAAATCGGGTATATGCCCCAATTGACATTCTAACAGCTGTGGTTTGTTTTACTCTTAGTTAATATATAAGTATATGATTTTTATATGTATTTTTTTTTTTATTGTATTGCGCATTGGCAGTAATTTATAAAAAGAAAAGCAAAAACGTGTTACAAATAAACGAAAGTGCTAATCAATTTATGAATAATAAATTGAAGTGATTATATATTCGTCACTTGTTTAAACTTGAGGCCGATTAAGAGGAATTATACTGTGCCCTCCAACAGTTAATTTCACAAAGATTTGCAGATCCTCGAAGTTGTTCGCACAGGTGTAGACAAAGGTCAAAGAGCCGGCTACGAAGCTGAAGCTCTAGCTTTTGGTGAACTCGCCATGACAAATCAATCAAAAGGCCTAATAGGATTATTCAGAGGACAAACGGAATGTAAGAAAAATCGATTTGGAAAACCAGAGCGAGAAGTTAAGCATTTGGCTGTGCTTGGTGCTGGGCTTATGGGCGCTGGTATTGCTCAAGTTTCGGTTGATAAAGGTTACACAGTTTTCCTAAAAGATACCAATCTAGCGGGGTTAAATAGAGGTGTAGGCCAAATTCAAACTGGACTGCAGAATTCCGTGAAAAGGAAGAAGATTTCAAGGTATATCAAAATTAAACTTGATACTAAAACAGATTTGATTTATTAAAAATGATTTCAGTTTGGAAAGAGACAAGTATTTGGCATCTCTTGTAGCTACATTAGATTATAATGACTTTAAGACTGCTGATATGGTAATTGAAGCCGTATTCGAAGATATTAATATTAAACACAAAGTGATTAAGGAAATCGAAGCAGTGGTTCCCCCTCATTGCGTCATAGCCACTAACACCAGCGCCATTCCAATTACGAAAATCGCGGCGGGATCTTCTCGCCCAGAGAAAGTTATTGGTAAGGTTTTCCGCAACATATCCTCTTATTTGTGTCTGTTTATGAAATAATCTTTCCAGGTATGCATTACTTTTCACCAGTAGACAAGATGCAACTTCTGGAAGTTATAACACATCCTAAAACTAGTAAAGACACAGCTGCGTCCGCTGTTGCTGTTGGTCTTAAACAGGCAAGGTGGTAATAACTGTTGGAGATGGTCCTGGGTTCTATACAACCAGAATTCTCTCGACCATGTTATCAGAAGCCATTAGATTGTTACAGGAGGGTGTAGATCCAAAGGAGCTCGACGGCTTGACGAAGAAATTTGGCTTTCCTGTTGGCGCGGCAACTTTGGCAGATGAGGTCGGTATCGACGTTGGAGCTCACATTGCAGCTGATTTAGCAAAGGTAATTCTATCTCTTTAGTTTGCCTTCTAACTTCTAAGGAAAGGCGGCGAGATGTCATGCTCAGTTGTTTTGTCAGGTTGTAATGTTTGCAGTACTTCTATAAAAAATTAGGCTCTAAGTAGTTTGGGTAGCAGGTTGTTTGAATTTTGATTGAAAATAACTGGCTGATTATCTATGGGCATTGGCAGGACTGAAGCTAAGGTTCACATTTCGCCTCTTAGTACAAACCATTGCTATTTTTAGGCGTTTGGAGACCGAATTGGCGGTGGTGACCTGAACGTCATGAAAGATCTAGTACAAGCCGGTTTCTTAGGCAGAAAATCGGGCAAGGGGATTTTCGTATATGCCAAAGGAAGCAAGAACCGTGACGTAAACCTAGAAGCCGTAGATATCCTAAAGAAGTATTCAATGGAACCAAAAGGATGTTTCGAAGACCAGGACAAACAATTGAGGATGGTGTCTAGATTTGTCAACGACGCAGTTTTGTGCCTTGAAGAGAAAATTCTAGCCAGCCCACTAGAGGGCGACGTAGGTGCTGTCTTCGGTTTGGGCTTCCCGCCATTTACTGGAGGACCATTCCGGTGGGTGGATCAGTTCGGAGCTGGAAGGCTGGTTGCGAAGATGGAAGATTATTACAAGTTGTATGGAGCGCCATTTAAACCTGCCCAGACCCTGGTGGATATGGCTAAAGATTCTTCGAAGAAATTTTACCCGAACTGAAAACAATGAAATTTCTGAGACATTTTTTTTTATAAATTTCATACGTCGTTTTTATAACGCCTAGTTTTAAGAGTATTTTATTATTAAATATATTGTAACTTATTGTATTGCGTTGATTTGTATGTATGAGGCCTCTCTATGATCTGCATAAGATGATTCGAATCTTCGTCTGGTCCTAGCCATAGGTTTTACAATGCATTTTGCGAAACGTATGGAATTTCTACAAATTGGACTTAAATCAACGAGTTTACAATCGAATATTGCAGACAGTTTTAAAAAATTAAAGGTGCACAACACTTGTATAAAATACATTATCAAAAAAAAAAGTGAATAAATAGAATAAGTAAATTAAACGAAGTATTCATTTACATTGCACAAAATGCATAATTGAGTTTTAATTGCGAAATTAAGGACATGAGTCCAACAAATATCAAAGTTTACAGATTTCCCGCCAGCTAACTCTGTAAAACGTCCATGTACCTGATTAATGTCATCCTGCTCCTATTAGAGGTTTATCTTTATATCAACGACATCCAAATAAATATTTAAATTTCCCGAATTATTTTTAGTAACTTTAACGCTGACATCATTTCGTATTTACAATTAATAGTTTTTCTTATGCTTTCACGTTAAATTCACGGCGGGAAATTTAAGTTTGGTTGGATATAATATATAACCGAATATTTTATATATAATTTCGATTTCATCAAATCCAGGAGTTTGAATAATATTCAGTTTTGGGAATTGGGTGTGAAATCCGTAGGCATAGTTTTTGTAATGAGGTCAACTGGCTCAGTAAAAGCAAAATATGTGGAAAGAGGTGGAAAGAACATGCAAGCTTTTGTGGAACTGAAAGGGTGACTCAAACTGATCCAACAATTGGAAAAATTAAAGTCTTTCTTATTTAATTACTTTTTGATTCATATGATGGACATGATCTAAATTCGAATTTACCGAACAAGATAACATTTCCCAAATTGGAAAATAATTTCCACAATTTATTCTTAGTAACTTCGAACATTGAAACACGAAATTACCAATGTTTTTGTATTAGATTACAGTTATTTTATGTCTTTCTGTTGAAGTTGGTAAAAATAATTGTGGAAATTAAATTTTCCAAGTGGGAATCTCTATTAACATTGCAATTACAGAAATCAGATTCGACAAGAGAAAATAGATACATATTATTCTACCAGATTAGCTGATGCACACAGTAACTTAAAAATATTCGAATGGAGACACTACGTTTTTTTTTTTCAGAATTTACATTCAGATTTCAAGATTTCCCTATGGTGGAATTAATACTTCATTCCACCGCTTTGGAGGAATATAAATATCTACAAGGTACATCTACGTATCTGCGATCTTGATTTTTAAAATCGCATCGTCGGGTACTCCATTAGTTATTTTGAAAAGCCCATTTTACATGATATTACATCTAAAAGCTGTCATCAATTACTTTTAAATTATACTGAAAATGCAAAACGACAAAATATACAGATTTTTTAACAAATATTAGTAAATTTATATTCTCACCAGTCATGATAAAGCACCACAGTGGCGCTGTGCATACGTTACAGACGGGACCAATACAAACGAAATACAAACGTGTAACTAACTTAATCGAAGAAATTCGATCATTGTAAAACGTAAGCCGCCGCTGATTATAACAAATATTTATCAAATCATACACTCGTTGCAAAATACAATGAAAATACCACAAAACAGTATTGCAATCATTCGAACCAAAATGTCGTTATATTTAAAAATAAAAATTGCCACTTTGTCGCTATTTAATTTTTAAGAAATGAAAAAACCAATAAACTGTTTATTTTATTTATATAATTTATTTATAAGTAGACAGACAAAAATACCTGCGAAAAAATTACCTATAAAAATAATACATTAATAATGCTATACGTATTAATAAAGAAAAACATGTTACATCTTTAATTTGTGTGCCTAAAATAAAAAAAAATAAGATATTGAAAGCAAATCCAATTAATACTATAAATATAAACTAGTACGTGTTTTTGTTTACTTTTTCCAAATGTCATTAAGTAAGTATATGAATGAATTTTAATAAAAAGAAACAGAAAACTTGATACAGATAATAGATACAACAAAAGTTGAGTTGTGAATTTCTGCACTAAGCCAATGTAACTACAATCTAAAAATTGGTACTTTGGCGACAAGAAGCTGCAGTTGGTGATATTGCCAGAGAACAACAATTAAACAGGCACATGCGTAGGTATTGGAAACATGATTGTAGTAAGATTGTATTGTATTACAACGCCATCGTTGAGGATTCTCGGTCAAATATGAAACTATGATTGGCCCGTGCTAATGAAATATGGCCAGAGATTTAAAAATTTAGATTACATCATGGTACAAATAATACGCATGCTTACGCGCATACGAAAGTTACGTCAGATAGGAGCATAAATGGCGCCACATATATAAATATTATTACATTAAAATCGATTTCGATCGTGAGGGTTTTGTTAATGCGAAAGGTAAGTTTAAAAAATTCGGACGGAGTTACGGAACATATTTTAAAAACGTTAAGGTGTTTTCACAATTCAATTTTCTAGAAAAACCACGAAAACACTTTGTAAACACACACGAAATTTGCTACAATTGTAGAAATAAACACGAGCTTTACTAGATGGTGGCAAGATAGATAAAGTAAATTTCAACTTTAAAATCGGGCTTTTTTTTAAGCAACGCTTATTTGAATTCCTTACTTGTAGTATGTACCGTGAATCGAACCGCAGCAAGTTGTGTACGTGACCTCCGTTTTTGCGTACCCGTAATTCACCTGTTCCTGAAAATTTGTAATTCACGGAACCGCGGTTACTGAAAATGGTGAGTTCACGGTTGCAACCGCAGTTACCAGAATTAAAAGTTGGTTTGTTGTGGTAAGTATCATTATTACAGGTATCTACAGGTACCTAATCTGTTATGGTTATGTTGTGTTGTTTATTCTGTTCCGTGAATAACCGTATTTTCAGGGAACCTATAACTACCAGACATTAACCGAAACCACGGTAGTGGTTACTTCAAATCATTCGCGGTACATAGCCTTGGTAGTTGTGAATAATTTGGATTTTAACATTTTGCCATTTACCATACATGTATCTTATTGTCTTCGATACGCTCCTTAATTACGTCATCTGACCGGACTTGACGAATTTGAGATTCAAAACGAGCATACCGTATTATTTGTACCATGGATTAAATCGTTATTGTATTTCTTAACCTGATCAGTCGGCTTTTAATCACTTCTAAGGCCGTTCGTTTACCGAGAAAACCAAAACCAGGCAACCGTTCACTTACGACCAAGCAACCAAACCCACAAGCGACCGGTACATTTTAAACTGAATTTGCTCGTTCACCCCGGCAACTACGACCTATTGCGAGAGGCAATGTGTATCACTTGTGGGATTGGTTGCTTGGTCGTAAGAGAACGGTTGCCTCGTTTTGGTTTCCTCGGTGGACGAATATATACAATAATGCCTTTTTTATGATTTGATGTTACAATAAAGCTATAAACAGACTCGACGAAGTGCTTTCATGAGTTGTAAACGCACTAATTAAAAAAATATATATCATAAAGAACTGATTTTATAAGGCCTTTCTACACTGGTCCATTGAAGACCGCCCTATTTTTCTAACTTGTACTCGTCTGTTGAAGCTGCTCTTATGAAATTAGTTCCTTAATACATTCGTATGCAATTTAAACATTTTTGGTTAAAAAATGTATACTTAATCAGAATTTATTAGTGATTGACTTTAAAGTTCACAGTTTTAGTGTCCAAAGATGATTTGATTATTATGTATGATTTATTTTTGTAGTCTCAACAACAATCGATAACTTATTTTTTTTTTACATTTTTTCCATAATCTACAATTCACAGAGTCGATTTAGTAAAAAAAAATTAGTTCCCTTCCCTTGAGACCGCTGTATATTGTCGAGATTCGTAATAAAATAAATAACTTTCAAATGAGCAAGTAGTGGTACGTAAAAATTTTATATGTTTTTACAGACACTTCAAGCTGTTTTTGGTAATTTTTGCAAAGCGGGGACTCGCGGGTTTTTTTTTTAATGTCTCACTAAAACCAAAGTTGTTACTATGTCGATAAATAACGGGAGAAATAACTAATAATATATTATTATTTTTTGGTAGATACTTATATATATTAACATACGTCTAGCGTACTGTATGAAATAACTGATAAAATATTGTATTTTGCAAGCTTGTAAACCGCAGAGTTTTTCTATTTTTCCTCTCTAAAAAGTAGCTCTAAAGAACCTATTTTTTTATACTTTTTCCAAGATCTACAACTAATCAATAGTCGATTTAATGAAAAAAAATAATTGGTTCCGTTTTCAATTAACTTTGGAGCACTGCACCGGGAGGGCTGGTACAATGATCGAAGTTCGTATGCTATCGTCCGAAATAGGAAAACCATACAAACTTATACGAAAAAAAATCGATTATTGTAATAGCTCTCGTAAAACGTAAACAAAAGATGCTGTTTATGTAATATGAAGTGGAGATATTTTCTTTTATTTCAAATCAATTTGAAACGACGCTGAACGTCAACATCAGGATATTCAACTTGAAAAAAAGTATGTACCTATGTAGTGGCAAATTCGAGCAATCCTCTCATTACAAATCACTACATTCCACACATTACGAAAAAGGGTTAATGTTTGGTATTTGTTTAAACAAAGAGAAAAGGAAAAATATTTCACAAAATATCGATATTTCTGATGAAAAGATTGATGTTTTCAAATACATCGATGTTCGTATGTATTTTCGCAACAAAATTAGTAAAAAAGCGCCCATAATTCTGTTGCTATTAAAGATTGGTTAAAGAAGGTTTTTGACGCGACTGTCGTAATCTATGCTTTAGAATGGTTATTTTATTGTAAAATTTAAATGACTTTTAGCCTGTCAGAAAACTCGTAAAAAACCCAAAGAGGCGACCACTGGTGTACTTGCATGAAAAAATTAGTAGTAAAAAACTTATACTTCCGTTTGAAATATCTGGTTTTTCGATGCGATTTTTTTATTCCATGTTTCAAAATGGAGTGGTGTGAAATTCCCCGTAAATTTGGGCACATCAGAAAAGACGATGTATATAGTTTCCTGTAAGAATATTAACTGAAAACCAATTCGGCGTTTGGCTCAAATAATTCCATTCAAATCAAAATTCAAATTCAATCCATCAAATGTTAAGCTCAGATTGGTTACCGATTTTGTCAGTTGATTGTGGGGACTCGTTGAAGTATTTTTGTAAAATATTAGTCATAGATAGCCAGGCGTTAATTTTTTAGAGACCATTATAGTTTTACACCTCACATAGGCACCTAAACACGCTACTAGCTTCCAAGTTAGTAATAAAGTTAGCGATAAAGGGCCGGACGTGTAATCTAAATGCCTGAGTTCGAATTTGGCAACGGAATGTTTTTTTGGTGCTTTATTTTTTAAATTAAATATTTATATTCATATTTATTCACATTCATAAGTTTTATTATTGTAAGTAACTATTACAATAAAATCAAAATAATTAAAGAGAAGGAACATTATACATAAATGACTGACATACAAATAATATAATACATATGTACCTACATTGTAAATTACACAGGTAACTAACAGACACAAATAAAATTATCAATGAAAAATTCGTGCAATTTAGTTGTTGAAAGATTTGTTGTTTATCCGAGAGTTTATTGTAAATTTTTATGCCCCAGTAACCAGCACTATTTTGTGCTGTGTTCAATCTGTGTTATGGAAACTTCATGTCATTTTTCCTGCATGTACACAGAGATTCAAAATGATTGTCAATTCCGCTCCTATAGATAGTAACAGGGTGTAGGTATATGCCGTGTGTTTGTAATGAAGGTTTCAACTAAGTCAGTGTTGGAACATAAGAAAGTAAACGGATCTGTCATAAATAAGGAAAACGTAACCTATATTTGAACTCGCATTATATAAACGACTATGGATTGGTGTTTCTGCTTGTAAAAATGAAATGTAATTAATTTAACTTTACTAAATTATGATTTTACAATTCAGTACTAACTGGTGTTTAACTAAATTTATTTATTACTTTAAATTATAACATACAATTAGTATAATTATTAAGTGACAAAACTGCATCTCCCAGTTCTTCTATGGTATGCATGCGGTTTCTATAGATCCTATTTTTTAGATAGCCGAACATAAAGTAATCTAATGGGGTTAGATCAGGCGATCTTGGTGGCCATCTTTGTGCTCTAACGAACCTGTCAGTAAAAAACTGTTGAAGATATTGGCAGGTTTGTCGAGCAGTATGTGCTGGAGCATTATCGTGCTGAAAATAACCTGCTTCAAGCTCATTTTCTTGTAACTCTGCAATAAACAATTCCAACATCTGTTGGTAACGTTGGGCTGTTACAGTTTCCTCGAAGAAAATTGGCCCTATTATTCGTTGCCTGGACATAGCTAACCAAACTCCAACTTTTACGGGATGGAATTGTGTTTCTCGAAATTCGTGTAGATTTTCTGCAGACCAGATACAATAGTTTTGTAAATTGATATAGTCTGTTAGATAAAACCAGGCTTCATCCGAGAAAAATGATTTGTTTAGCAATTCATCGTGCCTTAAATTGTTATTAAACCAATGACAATATTCCAATCGCCTATCGTGATATAATGGTAATAGTTCCTGTAACGTAGAAACTTTATAGGGATGAAAATGTAACTTTCTTTTGACAGCTCATTGCGCCGAAGAGTATGATAAGCCTATAAAATTATGAAATGTAATAAACGATTTCACTTAATGTTAATATTGATTTTTTACCTGTTTGTTGAGCTATTACCACAGATAAATTCCCTTATTTTCTTACAGTATTCAGAAATACTATTGTTGGTGATATTAGATGTAAATATAAACGATTTGAAAAAAATAAAATAATAAAAGATAAATAATCGAAAGATACTAGAACACGCACGCCAATGTCGCTAAATGTCAAGAAAATTCATTTAATGTATGAAATTTGTATGTAGCTAACTTCGCTCATTAAATTGGTAATAAATATAGATAATTTTTTTCCGGAAAACAGTTTTTTTCTTACGACAATCATTTTGAATCACATGGTATTGTAGTTGTGCGAATCTCCACTTTTTGTTATGAATTCTTTGTTTATGTGTATATTTTTAGTGATAGTGAGTATGTGCATACTCACCAAGGTAGGTATTTTTTCACCTTTGAATGTCTCTTTACAAGACTGATGTCTTTGTAGATTGCATGGTATGTGGACTGCCCGCTTTTGCAGTAAAAATACACGCTCCGTATCAGAGGACATACCCCAGAATCGAATGCCATAGGAGGCTACACTGTGGAAGTTGGCGTAATAGGTTAACCTCGCGGCCTGGTGAGTTGATATTTTCTTTATTCTTAAAACACTGTAAACCCCGGCGCTTAATTTCTTTGCCAATTCATCTATGTGAGTGGACCAGTTTAATTTACTGTCCACATGCAGACCTAAGATCTTAAAGGTCTTAGTGGATTCTCTTCTGTTTAATGCAATGTCCATATGTTGAGTATTGTTTTCATTAAGGTTTACTTTGGCCGTAAACCTCTCGCCAGCATCCCTCATCATTACATTAGTTCTCTCTAGTAGTTTGTTTTGTGAACGATCGTTCAAAATCAATGTGGTGTCATCGGCATACATACAAATTCTATCAGCTGTTACATTTTTCACAAGATCGTTTATGTATATTACAAATAGCAGAGGACCAAGAATGGATCCCTGCGGTACACCGCGCCTTATTGACATTTTCGTGGATTTCTTAAAATCAATTTCTACATACTGACACTTATCAGTGAGATAGGACTCCAGCAAAGCAAGTGCATTACCACGAACCCCACAATAGTGCAGCTTATGAAGCAATAGTCCGTGGTGTACTGTGTCGAAAGCCCGGCTCAAGTCGCAGCATGTCAATCGAACATGGTCTTCATTATCCAGGCCTACCAAAATTGAATTTAATATTTCGGCTAAACCTGTATCCGTAGACTTACCATGACGGTAGCCATGTTGAAATTTAGTAATGATTTTGTTTTTGTCAAGAAAGCCAATTAGTCTATTTGCTATGATCAATTCAAACACCTTTGAGAAGGCAGGTAAAATCGATATAGGCCTATAGTTCTCTTTATTATTCATATCTCCGTTTTTATATATTGGCACAACTTTTGCTATTTTTAATTCATTCGGAAAGACTCCTCCGGAAAGAGACCATTAAACATTCGTTAATTATTTTAATTAGGGGTTCTGTAGTATCTAGCACGACCGCCTTCAAAATTTTAGTTGAAAGTCCATAATGATTGTTGAGTTATTTTACTCTTAATTTTTGATATCATCGTCTCTTATTCATAACGAGTCACAGGATACAGGAAGTACGATTCTGTAGTCTTTACCCTCGCATTCGACGACATTTCATATGAATCAGCTAATGGCAGGTCGTTCCGCGTTGGGCTTGCCAAAGTATCAATGAAATGCAGGTTTATTTCATCCGGTGTTATTTGTATGTGATTCTTTATTTGCTTGGAATTTTTTCCTGTTTCTTGATTGATAATTTTCCAAATTGTTTGTTAGATATTATATTGATAATAAAGCGTACGAAAGAAGGTTTAATTTAAACAGACAATATTGGTAATATTGTTTAATTAGGTATATATGAAAGTAAATCTCAGTGATTAGTAACATTTAAATTAATTTTGGTTAATTGCATTGGCTAATAATTGGATTACCGTTAACTCGTACAATAATATTACCAATTAGACTTCCCTTTGTGCCTTCATTATCATTGTAATATTTAATTTTAAAAGAGTAAAACAAAAAGAATACTTTCACCCGCCAGTTGAATCCAGGCACATGGATTATACGCTCTGCGCTTTACCACTACACTTATCAACTTGTAAGCTGGTTGCGTATTTAGATAGCAACATTAGGTGTCCTATAATAAATCGTTTATAATGCCAAAATAATTAAATAAACGTTTATTTTTTTAAACGTGGTTTAAACTTTATGTGAAAATGAAATTAAAAAAAATCCGTGACACCGAGCATTTAAACAAAGTTTTTCAGTCACTTACCAATTGAGGGCCTCGATGCAATAATGATCCACGTGCGAAAAGTCCAGTTTGGAGAAAAAGGAAAAAGCCTACGGTTTAGAAACTTGTTTTATGCAAAAATGAGCCACGGAACTTTTAAGTAAAGTGTATTCCATTGTTCTTACACCAAACTGTACAGTGTATATCCAGGAGCCATTTTCCATCTAAAACTCAATTTAACAGAAATTGGCGTATTCCTCATTATTGCATAAAGCCCTTCACTTATTGGTATTTGATAAACCATTTAGTTCAACAAAATTTTTCATTTACTACGTTAGGCATAATAAATTAGGCAATATAAATGTATATTCAACTATATATTATGTGCGTTACGCAATATTGCATTGTGCAATTGAAATCAATCAGAGGGCTTATGAAAATAAGCGGATTTATATAGGCAGACGATACTGAGGGCACCACTAGTAAACCCCAAGATACAATCAAGACTGGTTTGGGAATGTATTCAAGAACTGAATAGCCTTATAGACCGCAATAAAGTCACTTTGCTGTGGATGTTCGGACATTTGGTAATCAAAGGAAACGAAAAAGCAGATGAGTTAGCAGGAAGGGATCATCGGCTTCATATATAAACCCAGAACCTGTTCGACGAGTGTCCAAAAACATAACATGAGGGCAGGTAAACAGTTGGGTAAGAGAAAAACCACAAAAAACAGTGGGATAAAACGATCAGGCAAATTGATGGAAAGACCTTTATTAACAGACCATCAAAGAAGAAGACAGAAGAACTATTACAGCTTATTTGGAATCATCTTCGCACCGTAACAGTCTCCGTACAGGGCACTACGCACTGAAAGGACATCTACAGAAATTTGGATCAACACCGGAGATACCAATTGCAGACTGTGTAATGAGATGACAGCGAACGCTTACCACATTCTCTGTGGATGAGAGGTTCTGGGCGCAAAGAGATAGATAATTTTTGCCAAGTCAAAAATGAATCCAGAGGATTAGTTCGATCAACCACCGACACCTTTACAGATTTGTGCAGAGTACTTAAGTACTGGAATGGCTGATATAATTTAATGGGTACAAGAAATGGGAGACCAAACACAAAAAAAAAACCCAAGACGGTGCAATGTTTCCGAAGACTTCACGTCAGACATCTCCCACTGCAACAAAAAAAAGGTTGGCTATTCAAATATACAGGGTTTTCCACGGAAGTGGCTGGTTAGAAGTTTTCCGGCTTAACGAAATTCCTCAATTTAAAAAATTTGGGGTTTGCAACAACTTGGTACTTACTTTTTTTTTCTAAAATATTTCCAACATTTTTACACTTCCGGTTAACCGGAAGTCGCTATGAGCTTTGTTATTTTAAATACAACACCCTATATATTATTATATTTTTGAATTTACCATAAAATTCTATGGCGATTACTATTAGGGTTTCCTATACCTACCTTCAACTGTTTTTGAGATTGACATTTACATCGTTATACGTAATTGATTGATTCTCTCTTGGTTTAAGTGTTAAAAGTCTCTCACTTTAAAATTAACAAGTACTAACATGGTTTTACCAAAACGTAATAAAAAAAATTCATTGGAATTATACAGGGTGTTTAAAAATTAGTGGCATATCAAAGAATTTTGAAAGTTGCAAAGCTTAATTTTTTTTCAAATAGAACACCCTGTATATTTTTGGATGTAGAATTAAATTTTACACCGATTTGCTGTAACATTGCCTATACCCATCTTCAGTAGTTTTCTTTTAAATCACTCGTTTTGTTTATTACCGCTTTCAAATGGCCGAATACTTTCTATCTGGTGGGCGTTTTTTTATTACGTTTTGGTAAAACCATGTTAGTACTTGTTAATTTCAAAGTGGGAGACTTTTAACACTTAAACCAAGAGAGAATCAATCAATTATGTATAACGATGGCAATGACAAAATTTTCACAAAAATCGCAATATCTCAAAAATAGTTGAAGATAGGTATAGGAAACCCTAGTAGTAATCGTCATAGAATTTTATGGTAAACCGGTAAAGTGCAAATAGGTTGGAAATATTTCAGAAAAAAAGTAAGTATCAAGTTGTTGCAAATCCCAAATTTTTAAAACTGAAGAATTTTGTTAAGCCGGAAAACTTCTAACCAGCCACTTCCATGGAAAACCCTGTATATTTTTACGGGTACGATCAAAACGGTTATAGTTTTACTTGTAGAAGTATCTGTAATAATTCCAAAAGGCAAACGGGCAAACGTTTACTTTCCGTTTCCGTTTTTGAATAGGACGTTTACAGACTGACGTTGCAGTTCTGGCAACGTGGTGTACGAGCGACGCCGTGGCAGCATCGACGCTATATTGCGAATTGGGCACGCAGGCGCGTCTCTCTTGGCGTCCCGACGTAGCGCCCCGGGCCTGACAGTGCCGCGACTACCGCACGACCGATCGAAATGCCGAGCTGATAGTTATTTATATACCCGCAGGTGTATCTCACATAGTGCAGTGATCCAGTGCGATATGGCGGCTATCACGGGAGCCGCTGGACCGTGTGCGTTCCCCTGACGGCACAGGTGGATTATGCAGCATCCGGGCAGTCACGAGAACGGCGTCGGAAGTTCTCCGGCGGCGACCGGTGCCACTGGCACCGCCACCACCACCAAGACCCACGTGAACGGTGGCCGTTTCGACTTCGACGACGGCGGCACCTTCTGCGGCGGTTGGGAAGAAGGGAAAGCCCACGGTCACGGAGTCTGTACCGGACCGAAGGGCCAAGGCGCCTATTCCGGTTCCTGGCATTACGGTTTCGAAGTGTCAGGAGTTTACACGTGGCCCAGGTATTTAAGCACTCCACTACACTCTACCCGTCACACTCTAGCGATGATGCTGTCGTCGCCGATCTGTGTATGAGTATGCAGACGTATAAATACACACACATACATCGATTCTCTTATGTTGCTCCGGTCATCTCAGCGGAGAGATGTACGAATTTTACTGTTACGTTTACGCGTACTTACATACTACAGTCGTCGACTCTGATGAATTTAGCTACGAACAAAAATAATCTCCACAACGTCTATTATTATCGTTAATCTTGAAATATGCACGTACGAGCTCTACTCGGTATATCACAAAAAAGGCCAGGAATTACATATTATAATCTTATTTATTCGAAAGATGTAACATCGTATCAAAAGCAAAAATTACAAAATCACATGAACACATACGTAACGTATCATGTCTGATGTCCATCAACAAAACTTAAACCATTTTATATCTGAAAAAGAATAAATAATGATTCGATCTCGAATCTGGTATTGGAGATCTATAGTTTTACTGCAGGATTTCTGTTTTTACATAACCCTCAAAGAATGCCAAGTGTGAGTAGTATTTTTATATCTTGTTTTATATTCTGTAGGAAATTTATGACAGATTAATTTTGACTATTGTAGACATAATTTATGATTATGAATTTCAATGCTAGGAACCGCAACCTTCCTCAAGTAAAATCATGCAATTACACAATTATTGAAAAATATTTGATAGGGATGCCCTTCGCGCCAAACAAATTAAATTGATAAATTCTGAAGAAGGCATGCACCCCTTATATCTTATGCACCCGGAACATGTAAAATTTACCAATGTTAGGTTTTCTAAATATTAATCCATTTTATTAAAAGGTTGATTTTTAGAACTATTGGCTCAATGAAAACGAACTAATTACGTGAATTAAGACGTTTCGACAATTTATTTGTCTTTTTCAATTGCTTAATATTGTTCCATGATTCTAATTACCAAAATACATTTTTTTTTATACATATAAAAATAACCGTATAATATATTAGAAGATGGCTACAAACATGGAGAATTTAAAATTAATCCAGTTTGTAACAACAAAACAAACAAATTTTAAAGCTTCAAATCTTAACCATGTATAATATTTAATTTCTTTTTTCTTGGTTTTTAGGTCTTCAATATTAAAAACATGAATGAATACGACGTTTCGCTTTATTGAAAAGCTTTTTCAAGTATATAAATAAATGTAAAAATTGTAAATTATAAATAAAATGTTTTTGTTTAATAAATGACAAATTGTTTTGTTTACTATGATTTTGAACATATTATGTTTTATTTAAAGATTGCATTTTAAAATAGGCTGTTTTGATTATTTGTTTTTGAATTTCGTAATTAAATATTTTTATTAAATTGTTTAAAATTGTTACGTTGTTGAAATCAAATGCATGATTTTGAGTTATTTCATGTTTTTTTAAAGCTGTAAGATTTTTATTATATTTGTGTCCTTTTATTCTATTTTCCAAATATTGCATGGTTTCACCTATATATACCAAATTCTCTTATAAAGAAAATATTCAAACAAAGAATTTTTCTTTTTTTATAATAAATCAACAAAAAGTATAAATAATAAACAATTACAAAATTCATAAAAATTCCTTATGTTAAACATTTATCCGAAAAAATAAATCAAATTTTCAAACCATATAATTACAAAATTGCCTATCAAAACACAAACAAACTACAAAACCAATTCTATTCAAAATTAAAATCAAAAATTGAAAAAGTAAAACATCACACGTAGTTTATAAAATAAACTGTCAAAATTGTAATGGTGTATATATAGGTGAAACCATGCAATATTTGGAAAATAGAATAGAAGGACACAAATATAATAAAAATCTTACAGCTTTAAAAAAAATACATGAAATAACTCAAAATCATACCTTTGATTTCAACAACGTACCAATTTTAAACAAAGAACAACATTTAAAAACAGGTAATATACTTGAAATAATTCACATTTATAAACATAAAAATGCAGTCAATGATAAAACCGATATACAATATTTCACAAAACTATATAATTTAATTTTATAACTAAATGCAATATTTTTAAAGAACTATTTAATTACAAAATTCAAAAACAAATAATCAAAACAGCCTATTTTATAATGCAATCTAATGCAACATAATAATATATTCAAAATCATAGTAAACAAAACAATTTGCCATTTATTAAACAAAAACATTTTATTTATAATTTACAATTTTTACATTTATTTATATACTTGAAAAAGCTTTTCAATAAAGCGAAACGTCATATTCATTCATGTTTTTAATATTGAAAACCTAAAAACCAAGAAAAAAGAAATTAAAAACAAACAAATACTTTTGGTCTAAAAAGGTTTCTTTTCATATTTCTTTTCTGCCTAAGAAGTTTGCTATTTAAGATACCATATCGTTTGTTGATGCTTGTTTCGATTATTTCCATATCTTCTCCCCCGTCTGCTTGAAAACTAAAAATCTTCTGCTTGTTCTATTACTTTTCCGTCTATTTGTAATTGTTTCTTGTCTTTCCTTTCTCCTATTGTTGCCATGATCTTAGTATTCTCCACGTTAATCTTCATATTCCATTTCAGTAATGCCACGTTTCAGCTTTTTATATGTGCTTAACCTTATTATTTATAAGACTAATTGTTTATTAACCTTTTCAGAAACTCATTTCTCCAACAGTGATCCAACTGATTCAACTTGATCTTGGCCACTTTGGGGTAGTTAGTTAATTGCATTAGTAAGAGAGTGCCAGGTTCCCAGATTAGGGATATATAGGGGGGGATTAGGAATTTCTAATGTGTTTAGAGTATGTTTGCAGCTCCAGACCAGTTCCGAGTTGCATTTTTTATAGATTTGTGCTTGTAGTTTCCAAAATCTTTCTCGCACACATTTCAATGGTATAGATTTCAGCCTGAAAGATTGTTGTGTATTGTCCAAGGGTATAATATCTTCTGATTTTTTGACAACAAAATATGCTGTAAGCGGGGATAATGAAATATTAAAAATTTATTAATTAAGAAAGTAGACTTCAGGTGATGAGATAAAATATTTAATTTTAAAAAAGAAAATACTTTAAAATTTAATACGTAAGTGCGTATGTTCGTGATGTTCATAACGTGGTGTTTTATTACAATTACAATTATATGTTAAAGAAAGTCTTTAAAAAATACAGGATAAGAAGTACCTAATTTCTAATTAACTTCCATTCATTAGCAACACCAAAGGTAAATTCAAGAAAAATTAGAAAACAAAATAAATGTAAGTTTAAAATTTATATTATGAGCTGTGAATATAAACCCGATGTGTCTTGAAAAACAAATAAACTGATTCCGAAACGTAACCTTTTTAAGTTTAAAGTCGAATCATTGCAACCGACAATCCCAAATAATTAAACAGATTTAAATTAAATGTAGGCATAGTATAAAAACAAATAAACATGTACAATATGTTTCTTTAGATCCAGCATTATTTATAAAATTTTCCATCAGAAATAAAATAAATCCATAAAAACCACTAAAAGATCAAACATATTAAGAAATTACTTTAGTAACAATAAGATATCCTAATGTCCAATTTGATATTAATAATGCCATTATATGTGAGTGCTTGTTTGTTTGTTGTTGGGCGAAGTTGGGGACTGTGGAGTACACTTTGACACTTCTGGGCACTGACATCTATTTGATGTATCATCCCCACTGAAATTTGGCCGAACCTGGAAGGGTTGCAACCTCTAGTAGGAATTTATAGAAGGGATTTTAGATAAAAGATAGAAAGTTGTTAAATTTTTGGATTTTTCTAATAAAATTAAATGTTTGATAATAAGGTATTAGAAATGAACCTGCTTTGCTGATGTGCCTGGACAAGAAACAAAGCTTTCTTTCAAATAGAACATGGTCATCGCCAGGTGTCTGCGTGTGTGAGTATTCTTTCGTGGCGTCTCCATTTCTCTCTGTTTGGAATGGAGGTAGTCAAGTATGTATCAATAATTGGTCGAGACGTCATGTCCAACGCCATTCCCAGATTCTTGTCACACAGACATGAGTATGTGGCGATTGATTTGCTGTTTGCCATAGGCGAAATGCGGTTAGTCTGGCAACTCTTTTCACAAGGATGTGCATGGGTGGTAGGTTCACAAGAACGTCTAGTGCCAATGACGGGGAAGAAGGTATTGCTCCCATGCCACACTTGCGATCCTTTGTATGGATGTAAATTGTGCTGTGAGTCTGGCTTGTTGTATTTTTGCCACCAAGCCAGAACAGAGAGCCACTGGGCTAGTTTTGGAGATAGCCCTCAGATTTCCCACATATCCTTCCATAAGGATAGCCTTGCCTTGTGAGTGATCCTTTCCAAATGCGGATTCCAGAATATTGTCTCATCAAATAAGATGCCTAAATATTTTACGTTATCTGCAAACGCAAGCTTGACTAGTGGGTGGTGTTAATATTTCACTCTCTTCCTTCTGGTGAGCGGTACAAACTGTAGTTTGGTTTAGGTTATGCTCAGGTTTTTTTTTCAGCTGCAGCAACTATAAAGGGCATTAATCACATGTTGGAGGGCTGAGGAGATTTCTCTCTCTTTGGGAAAAAATGCTTAAGTTAACAATTAATGATGCTAATAATATACTACAAATATAAGCAGAAAAACGCTCTAAATTCCTGGGAAATTGGTTTCGAAAGGTACTAACTTTTGATGTTGGTTGACGAAAGCTTTCTGGCTTGTAAGTTTTCTATGTTTGTCCAATTAATTTCGTTTTTCATGAAATATGTAGTAATAATGATAATAATAATCTTTATTCACCATGTAATCTGTATAAGTTTTGTCATATAATACTAAAAAGAAAAACAATACATATACATACATCACATATTAAAAAATAAATGTCAACAAAATTAAAATAGTATGCAATCACTAGCCACGTATATTCAGTTTAGAAAGTCTGAAATTTCATAAAAACAATGCTCAATAAAATATTTCTTTTGCCGCTTTTTTGTATCTAGTCATATTTAATATGCGCATATCCAGGCGTAATTTATTAAAGACTTTTAAACAAACGTACTTGGGCTTTTTTCCATAAAGACAAAACTTATGAGCTGGTACAGAATAAATATGATTACCTCAAGTATCATAGGTCTTTTTCTTAGAAATGAGGATGGAAGAGTCAAAATACCATATTTCTTAAAACAGGTTGACAAGAATTGGTCCTTCGCATTGTCCTTGTTAGTTTTTTGCATTATAAAACAACGATGAAAGGCGGAAGACCGGCCCTAGAAAATAATACCGTAACTCAAACGAGTAGCATTATAAAACATTAACAGCATCGATGCTAGCACAGTCTCTAAGTTTAAATATAGCGTAGTTTAAGGAACATTATACAGAAACATGGTGATCCCACGGGAGCAGGGAATCGCCCTGGCAGCCCAAAAAATTGGAATTCGGCACCACGGATACTGCCACACCCCGGAGACCAATAAGAGGTGAAATATCCACAATACGTTTAGTGGTAATCAAACTTACAAACAGCAGCATAATCGACACCCGAATACAACCACAGTGGTGTCATCAGCAAACTGACAAAGAACTCTATCAGGGAAAAAGTTGCTCAAGTCGTTACCAAATAATAAGAACAAAAGCGGTTCCAAAACAGATCCTTGGGGCACGCCCTGTGATACCTGCGAGACAGTGGAGCAATAATTACGATCACTCGCGCGAATCGTAGCAAGCTGTGTATACTTAATATAATGCAATCCATCAATTACACGTCCCCTCAAACCATAAAACGACAATTTGTGCAGTAAGAGATCGTGATTCACACTATCGAAGGATTGTGTCAAATCAAAAAAAATTCCCCAACCCTATTACCGGCCTCTAAAAGTTCATACATTATGTCTAAAGTTTGAAACAACGCACTAAGAGTTGATCGCGAGTCAACGAACTAACTAGGTAATAAAATGTTAAAATTTATTTATAAATGACGAAATACGCGTAAAATAATTTTTAAATTTTTTGAGAAGCAAGACAAAACCGAAATCGGTCTGTAATTAAAACGTCTGTAATTAGTAAACGCGTTTCTGAATAAAATGAGATAATTAAAATGAAAATTCATTGAATAAAGGCAGGACAAGGGAGGAATAGTGTTCTTCTTAAAATGGGCCAAGTTACAGCAGGGTAAACGATTTTTTTCTCAAACAAAATATGATATTCTTTCTGATAAATTTTGAAGCGGTACTCAATTTTGATCAAGAAAGTTTTAATTCTCCTACTTCGTGAATAGTGAACGAGATATTTTCAGAAATATATAAAAATAGAGAGAAAAAGATTAATTTATATAATCAAAGATTTCTTTGGAATACAATATTTATTACTCTGCCATTGGAATATAAAAGTTTCAGAACTAGAAATTTTACAATCTTTACTTTATTGTTTTCTCAAATTTTAGTTTGATATTAAAGTTTAGGCCAGATAAAATCCTTCTTGTAGTAATTTAGAATTTGTTGAAAAAGATTCTATTTAGAAGAAGCGAATTGACCTTGAATTTGATGGGCTGTTCTACAACGGCTACCGTAGCGTACTACTTATGAACCCTATTCATGTAGTAAAATTCCTACTTAAAATCTTTTTACATAAAGCTAATTATTTCTGAGATATTTCACTTTAAATGCCTCTATGTAAATAGTTTACAAAAAGAAAGATTAACCAACTACGCTAAAAGCGTAAAATCATAAAATTCAATACAAATTCCAGATAATCCTCGAGTGAATGATGTACGAGGTGAAAAATTAATTCCGCATACCTACTTGTCACGGAAACGTCGGTCAATCTATTAACAACTTATAAATCAAAAGATAAATTTTAAAAGCCAATACCTCATTATAAAAAGGAACTTATTAGTTAGTGATTAAGTGGGATTTCATTACCACTACTCAAACATTCAGCGAGATTTTACACCAATTATTTCAATGTCTAAACAAGGATTGAATTTGACGTATTAGAATGGTGTACTATAAATGGTAAAATCGATTTGGAACAGCAGAATGCTAATTACGTCGAACGAGTACTGACGTGCAAGTACATAATTGTAGTTCCTCTGAAATACAACTTTAGTACTATTATTAGTGTTAATAAATGATACTATTACTTTTAAGAGTATAAAAATTGATTGGTCTTGTCAGTTATCTATGCATACAAAGGAAAAAAACATTGTTTTGATTAGGCCACTGGATTTTAGCTGTATTTCGTGGAATTATTCCATACACTGTAAAAAATTACTGAAATTTAGGTAAATTACTGTATAATAATTTAGTGAATTTATTGAAACATATCATGTAATTGTTTCACCAATCTCTTGTATTCTATTTAACATGGCAAAACAGTTTTCGGTAAAATTTATAGTTTTTTTTATGTAAAAATTGAGTGTTGTAAAAAAATGCAGAGAAAAAGTGCGTTCAATTTTCTTTAGTAACAGAAAACATTAGGTAATGAAAGAATTATTTTCAGAGAAATTTCTTTCTAGAAGAGTACCGAAATGCTTTGAAACTAAATTTGGGAACCCCTAAAATTATTTCTTTTATTTGTGTGATTATATATTGCATATTAAACGATTGTTAACCTTACATTCCTGGATAAAAAGGGAAGAACAAGGAAAAACGTATTAAATTATCATATTCCCAAAGTCCTTTTTTCACCGATATTTGCAATAATACAATTACTGCTTTACAGGAAAGCTGTGTCTGCAATAGTTCTTTTACAATTATATTATGCTCATGTTGATTGATATAAATATCTAGTTCACCGAGTATCTCCACATATTTCAACGTAACCTTTGTCATCCGATGTGAGGAAAATATACTTGATGTTGAAGGAAATTCTCAACTAAAGCCTAACGTAGAGATTACCTGTTTAACAAATTAAAAAATCTGTTCCAATTTTATTTTTAAAATACGGACGACTTCTTTCTGACTTCTGGCGTACCTCAAGGATCAAGCCTTGGTCCTCTATTATTTGTGTTATTCATAAATGACTTACTATTAAGGGTCGATTGTCCGATCCTTGGATACATCATGACGACATCTTATCAAATTAATAGTCATGAGCTAAGATCAGCTTCAGAAATTAATGATCTTAGTATGATATTTGACTCTCGCATCACCTTCAAGTCACACTCGTCACATGTATGCTCTGATGCATATAAGGCGCTAGGGTTTCTAATGCGAATTTCAAAATATTTTACTAACGTTGCCATCCTCAAACCATTTAGTTTGCCTATGTAATAAGCAAAGTAGAGAACGCATGCGTAATTTGGTATCCTTTGTATGCTTCGGAGATCGCATTCATCGAAAGTTTCTGAAATACCTTTCATTCAAACTGGACGGAGTATATCCTGAAAGAGCAACTTCGCAGGATGAGCTTCTCTCAAGACATGATATGACTTCCTTGAGTGTGAGAAGGAGGATGATCTGTGAGAAGTTTTTGATGAAACTTCTGAGGAATCGAATTGATTGTCCATTCCTGCTGGAACGCATGTCGTTCCTTGTCCCGAGGCCGAATTCGAGATACGAGCCTACCTTCATCGTTTCATTTGCACAAATTATGCTGCATGACTGCCAACCTATAATCTCTCAAAATTGGGTAACCAAAAGCTGGTTAATGTATACTGGTTCTGTTTTTCTTTATATGCTGATATTGCATTTTTCTTTTTGTATTGCAAATGATTATTTTTTTCTTTATTACCTACACAATTATCTTATTTTTTATTAATTTCTTCTTTATCTTAATAACTACCGCCCCATTAGCTTGTTGAATGTCTTTTCAAAGATCTATGAAATCGTGGTAAGAGACAAATTATTAAATTTCTTTCAAAAAAATAATGTATTTAATATAAATCAACATGGTTTCCTACCCTCTCGTAGCACTGATACTGCCTTAAATAATATTGCGAAGAAAGTTTACTCTAGTATTGATCAGTCCCTAATTTGTGTAAATTTGTCAATTGACCTTCAAAAGGCTTTTGACTGCGTGACCACTCAATATTGTCACATAAGCTAAATAAATATGGTGTTAGGGGGATACAAACGACTGGATTGTAAGTTATTTAAGCAATCGCATACAAAAAGTCAGCTGCAATAATGTCACTTCAAAGGCTCTAAGTATTGGGACGGGGATTGCGCAAGGTTCAATTCTCGGGCCTATGTTGTTTCTAATTTATATTAACGATTTGCCAAAGTTTATAAACATCGGGGACGTAATCTTGTATGCTGATGATATTAATATTGTTTTAACATGTAATAACTTTGCGAGTCTTTTAAACGATATAAAACTTACTTTAAATTCTGTGGAGAATTGGTCAAAACTAAATAAAATCTTAATAAATCATAGTAAAACGTCCATTCTACCCTTTAAAAATGCAACTTCACTGATACCTAATGATCCTTTCGGCAATGGCTTAATAACTACTAGTACTTTGACCAAGATACTCGGGATTATTTTTGATTCCAATATGGAGTGGGAAGATCATGTTGATTATATCTGCAGTCAACTATCACGAACGTGTTATGCCTTATACCATTTAAAACAAAGTTGCAGTTTAAGTATTCTGCGTTCTATATACTATGCTGAGTTTTTTTCTAGACTTAGATATGGGGTGCTTTACTGGGGCTCTTCCAGCAGTGCCCAAAGGATTTTTATTCTGCAAAAACGTGCTCTACGTATTTTGTACAGTTTGAAACCTAGAGACTCATGTAGGCCTATTTTTAGGAATGAAAGATATCTCACCTTTTATGATATTTACATCCTTGAAGTATTGAGCTTTGTGTATAAAAATATAGAGGATTTTAAAACTCATACTAACCACGAGTACGGTACAAGATCTTTCTGTTATTTACTTCCTCCTTCACATAAAAAATCAATCTTTCAAAAAAGTGTACAATTTGTCGGTTGTAAGCTTTTCAATGTTCTACCAAATGATATAAAAGCAATAACACAATTTGGTAGATTTAAAAATCGTGTTAAAAACTTACTTTTAAACATAAATTGTTATTGTGTTAATGATTACTATGAATTTTTGTCAAAGTTATGAGTTATATAATTAATTGGCTGCTGTTCGGTCCTAACTATTTAGCTCTGTTAGTTTTGTTTCTTTGCTCCTGTTGACGTTTTCTTGTACTTATTGCTTACAGTGAAATAAAGTTATTATTATTATCATTATTATTATTATAGTATGTACACATTATTTATTGTTTTTTTGTCCTGTTATTAGGCCTTAGCTTGTTGGCCTATAAATATTATTATTATTAATACACCACAATAAGTAAGCTTACCTAAATATGGCAGTAAATAGTTGTGAAAAGAACTGATTTTATACAATAATCATGGATTTATCGAACTAAAAACAAAATAGCTAACGACACCACACAGTTAATTTTGATTACAAAACAAAATAAATTTCTAAAAATTGTTTTTATAATAATTGATGTTAAATATATATTTTAAAAATTATAGTTACTCTTTTTGTAAACATTTGGAAATCTAGTTGTTAGATGCCGCACAAATAGTATTCAGCAGCTAGCCGTAAGTCCTCTTCCCTTGTAATGAAAAAATTACGAAAGAAATACGAATTCTCGCTTACGTAGATAAACGAATCAACTTGGGGCATTCTCTAATTTCTCAAGAAAATATTATATTACCGAAATTAACTACTTCTCTCAACGTGGATGGGGAATTTTCCGTGAAGCATAACATGTAAATGAAACGCAAAGAGTTGCTAATTCAGAAATGTAAAATCGGTAAAAATTCGGGAGAATTTCCTTTTATTCTCAAAAATACATATCTAAATCATTATTTATGGCTCCATTAATTACAAAATTCATAGAAATTACTTTCTTAGCAGCCCCCAACCTTTCTCCCCAATAGTTTTGCCGCCCCTCATTGTTGCCGCTCTGGGCATCTTGCCCGGCTTGGCTCCCCTTAAATCGAGCTTTACTACTAGAATATCAGCCAACCAGCGAGCAGCATAAGAATATTTTTCTCTTATTAAAAAAAAAAAAAGATGAAGTGCTGTGTTTTTTGCTTTTATTGAACACGTGCAATATATACGCACTCTTTTAGTGTGTGTGTGTGTGGTCGCGAAAATAGCCTTACTTTATTTGCTCTTTATCGTGGTCGAGGAGTGGTAATCAATTATCATTTATGTGGGTCAACATTTCGTGTTTACTTCCCTTTTCATACGGACATCAATCTTGATCGGTCTAAATTTAAACCGAAGGAGTACTTGACCTTAAACACTTTCGCTAATGATAAATCGATAAAAAAGATCGGACCGTGTTTCGCGAAAACGCGCTCGTTAAAAATCTTTTACGCCGCGCCGCCGGAAGGATCTCCTATCCTTAACTGGCCCCGGATATGCGTAAAAGCGCGAAAATGTGGAAGAAGATGGTCGATTCGAACGTTCGAACTGGGAATTTCCTCGACGCAATAAAATCGCTTTTTATTTCTTTTTCAGCTTTTCAACCGGCTCGTCCACTGCGATCTTTTAACGTGAAACAGATGCTGATGTTCGAATCGATGTTTGTCGAGGATCACCCAATAAAACACAGCAACATGTCTGCACTATTTTGGAACAGAAACTTCGTTTGGTGACGCAATTTAGGGAGACTTAATTGCGTGGAAATTTATGAATCCAATCTGTTGGATTTACTTAAAGAAATTCGTATAAAAGTTTTTGAAATATTTCCAAATTTACTGTAGAAGTGTATACTCGACTTAATAAACCTTTCCCTGAATGAATTACTTTTAAATTATAGGTTAAAACTTATAATCGCTAGTATTTTAATACCATATGTTAGAAAAACCGAAGAAAACCGATACATTAGAAAAACCGAAATCATTACCGGTATTTTTCTAAACAGTTGAAATCCAGCTTCTATTATAAATATACTATGAATATCGGTCGTAATTATTCTTAAGCAGAAGGCGCACTGAATTGACTCGGCTCAGTCGGTTCGGAACGGTACATTCGGCACGGCACGAATCGGAACATTAAGACCGTTCGGAATTTTTACCAGCTAATTTTCATGTAGTACAATACGATATAAAAGGGGAAACGTATTTGCTTGAAACAAATCACAATAATATTCAAAACATTCCGTATAAAACAGTTCAAAATGCCCGCTAATTTTTTAAAAAATTTTAACTCAATGTAACATATTGTTAACATTGGTATTTAAGCGTGAGGCATGTATTTTAATCTGCAATTATTATTAACATATCATAGCAGACATAATATACATATATTTCGTAAAACACTATTTCTGTTTAAAATAATATATACTATATGAGTGTGAGATGTTAGGAACTCATTATTTTGAAAGATATTTTGCTAATTTTCCAATTATAATATCTACAAATATGTTCTGATTAGAAACAAATTCGTAATATTATATGGAGTAAGCACTAAATTTTGCGCTATGCGCAGTAAATGATTAAATGTAGGAAAAATACATACCAAATGCGCTATTGACAGACATCGATGTTTCGCCTTGTTCAAGGCTCGTCAGTGCCATTTTGCGACATTTGTATGTACGCACAAGGCGTATATATAGCCACTAGATGTAATTAATACTATATGAGTGTGAGATGTTAGGAACTCATTATTTTGAAAGATATTTTGCTAATTTTCCAATATAATATCTACAAATATGTTCTGATTAGAACACAAATTCGTAATATTATATGGAGTAAGCACTAAATTTTGCGCTATGCGCTAGTAAATGGATTAAATGTAGAAAAATACATACAAATGTCGCTATTGACAGACATCGATGTTCGCCTTTTCAAGGCTCGTCAGTGCCCAATTTGACATTTGTATGTATTTTTCTACAATTTAATCCATTTACTAAGCGCATAGCGCAAAATTTAGTGCTTACTCCATATAATATTACGAATTTGTGTTCTAATCAGAACATATTTGTAGAGATATTATATTGGAAAATTAGCAAAATATCTTTCCAAAATAATGAGTTCCTAACATCTCACACTCATTTACGTTATTAATTACATCTAGTGGCATATATACGCCTTGTGCGGTACATACAAATGTCGCAAAATGGCACTGACGAGCCTTGAAAAGGCGAAACATCGATGTCTGTCAATAGCGACATTTGTATGTATTTTTCTACATTTAAAATAATATATATGTTAATGGAATGGGGGGATACATGTTTAAACTCCATCTTCAAATCGTAAATAAAACACAAAAGTCAAAAGAGTATAAAATATATGAAATTGACCACTACAATATTGTTTCACCACACAGTGGCTTTATCAGGTGGATGAAATTAACTAACAAAATATAATATGACACACTATTTATAACTTTAACCTACGAGTGGGGAGTAATAAAAATCCTTTTGTTCATTAAGCGCTAAACCTAACTTACTATATCTATCAATTTCTAAACATTCAAATAAGTCTTAATTTCTTACATTTCTTATGAACATGCAAAATATCAAAATTATTATTAAACGTATGATTAAGTTCTAAACAATGATTAGCAAAAGTTGAATCTGTCTTTTTATCTATGTAACTTTTAGTATGTTCGGAAATACGCGTAATAAAAGATCTACCTGTCTGTCCTATATACAATTTATCACACTCACAAGTTAATCTATAGAGACCAGAGCAAAATTTTCTATCTGTTTTGTCCTTGTTATTCTTTAAATACATACTAATATGATTATTAGTTTCATATGAAACGTAGACATTATTAATACGTTTGATAAATTTACCAATTACCTCAGATGTTTTGCCGAAATAAGTGATGGAAATATAATTAACAGGTTCTTTGTTAAAAATTTTGGGGTATATTAAAGAGAGAGTATGAGATTTTTGTTTTTTCGATAAAATGTTATTAATAAAATCCAATGAGTAACCATTATTTAAGGCTATTTTGTAAATTCTATTAAGTTTTAATTCAAAGTTTGTTTTATTCATAGGGACATTAACTAATCTATGAATCATACTCTGATATACAGACAATTTATGGCTAAAGGGGTGGTGTGATGATGTGTGAATAGTAGTGTCGGTATGTTTCGGTTTAAGGAAAATTGAAAATTCATGTTTATTGTTAGTACGAGTAATAAGAAATTAATGGAATTATTTACTTTCTGTTCTAGGGTAAATTTAATATTAGGATGAACATTGTTTGCCGTGTTTTAATTTCTATATATTCTTTTCTTTTTATTTAAAAAAAGAGAGAGAAATTTCTTGGGTAGCGGCATTTATTTAATAATCTATCCTCCTTTAAATACAAAAACGTTTCGATGCTTTAGGCATCTTTTTCAATTTGCCTCTATTTTGGTAAAATCCAATTGTATGTTCGTATAGAAACATAAAGTCAACAGTTTTAATTTTAAATTTTACATTTTATATTATATATCAAAACGTTTTTGTATTTAAAGGAGGATAGATTGTTAAATAAATGTCGCTACCCAAGAAATTTCTCTCTTTTTTTAAATAAAAAGAAAAGAATATATAGAAATTGTTAATATATTTATAAAATAGTGGTCAATTTAATATATTTTATACTTTTTTTGATTTTTGTGTTTTATTTACGATATAATATATATGTGTTTACTTTAACTAGAGCTTTATAAGAAAATTAAATTGCACTAGACTAATCCTAATTAGAAATTTTTCTCAAGATAGTTATTAAATAGTCTTCTCATAAACATTTCTGGTCAGAAATCAATGCGTCGTTATATTTTGTATGGCATCGTGAAGGAATAAAAGAACAAAACTCTGAAATAAAAATATTAATATATAAAATATCTACCAATTGAATCAAAGTTATAATAATAATAATACATTGAAAGTTGGAACACGCACATTACTTTTTAAATGCGCCCGATTCCGTTTAATTATCGAATCTACGTTCAAATTGCTACAATAAATATATCAACAAAAAATATAAATATTAGTCAAACAATTACAAAATTTCCAAAAATTCCTTATGTTAAACATTTACCCGAAAAATAAATCAAATTTTCAAACCATGTAATTACAAAATTGCCTATCAAAACACAAACAAACTACAAAACCAAATCTATTCAAAATTAAAATCAAAAATTGAAAAAAAGTGTAACATCATACATAGTTTATAAAATATACTGTCAAAATTGTAATCGTACATATATTGGTAAAACTATGCAATATTTGGAAAATAGAATAAAAGGACACAAATATAATAAAAATCTTACAGCCTTAAAAAAACATGAAATAACTAAAAATCATACCTTTGATTTCAACAACATAACAATTTTAAACAATGAACAAAATTTAAAAACACGTAATATACTTGAAATAATTCAAATTTATAAACATAAAAACTCAGTTAATGATAAAATCGACATACAATATTTCACGAAACTATATAACTTATTTTTTTAGCTAAATACAATATATTTTTAAAGATCTATTTAATTATAAAATTCAAACACAAATAATCAAAACATCCTATATTAAAACGCGATATTTAAATAAAACATAATGATATATTCAAAATCCTAGTAAACAAAACAATTTGTCATTTATTAAACAAACAAATATTCTTTATAATTCACACTATTTACATTTTATATTTTTTATTCTTAAAAAGCTTTGAAAATAAAGCCAAACGTAGTACTTATTCATGTTCATTTCCGTACTTTCGGCCTAAAAACTAAGAAGAAGGAATTAAAATGCATATACATGGTCAAGAAAGGAAACTTTAAACTTAAGCATATGTACTTGTATATTGAACGTTCGTTTCCATTAATTTAATATATATATATATATATATATTGATGTGTTATAAATACACAATGCTTCAAGAATTGTAAAAATCTAAGAGGATAATGCCCTCTCATTTATTCTGTCTAGTGTCTAGACTGACGAATTCTTACTGAGGAAACGCTATTGCATTTTTAGCGCAGCCACAAACTGTCCTCATTTTTCTTAGGAAAAGAAATATAAAGAGGCAAGCTTTTCTATTGCGATGTTGTGAAACGAAATACTTTGATGTGTCATAAAAGACGACATGTAACTACAATTGCCTTGGCAAATTGTAGAACTTCTACTTTCAAATGAATATGCAATAGTAGCGTTTGAAATTCGAAAAAATATTTTATGGTAAAACGTATTGCCAATAGTCATCAATACATATAGTATTAAACCGTGACCGAAAATGCCAATGTTTACTGTGAAATAGCATGTAAATACGTATTTATATTAAAGTACAAGTATTGTTGTATAGTTTCTATTAAGTTCGAATACGCTCTAACCGTACGTAGCTCACAGATTTTGTTGGGTTATTCGGCAGATTAGTGCAGAACTAAAACTGTATTTCAGTGGAGCGTTTGGGTATTATACGAGTAAATCCGATTATACCTCAAACCTGTGCTGCAAATAATGTTACATATTGCATTTGGGCAGCTATTTTAGCAAGATTAATCTTGAAATCCAGCTTATATTCTCTCTAGAATATCCAAAATTCAACATCGGAAGTTTGCAATAAGCTTATAGATTATATTTGAGTCTTGAGCTGATGTCTTTCTCTTTCGTAAGCATCGTACCTAAAAATTCCAATTAAACCTTGATCAGCATGACAGCACACATGCTTATTATTGTTATTATTATGTGCCTTTTTATGATTACAGTTGCGAAAATATATGCATAAAATATTTTACTGATTCGTCTAATATTATAATATCTCAGATAAGATTACTGTCTATACAATGTGGGCCGGTAGTATAATATTTTTATATGCTATTACCAAACGAAAATAGATATAACCACTGGTCATACACAATAGGGCTTTAAATGCACGCTATACGCTTTGCAGTATAGGGTAAGGGGGCATTAAAAATTCTTTTTGAAACATCCGCCTCTTCTACTCCGGCATTCAGAAACATTTTAACAGTTTAACATTTTAATCATGTTAAACATTTTTAATCTTTTCCTAACGTGCAAAAACTAATATTTGTCTTATAACTATTAACAATATCTATAGTAGATTTCTTTTCACACCAATATAAAATGTTTGAAAACAAATGGATTGGATATTTTCAAAATATTTGACAGTCAATATTAATCTCACAATATTTAATAAATATTGAGTATATGTTGAAAGTTATGATTGTAATATGTAATAAAAATATTTTTCTATCTATAATAAACGTTATTTTTAAATATTTATTAATATATAAAATTAAATCATACTAATAATAATAAAGTTTATCAATGCTAGTACACGAAGTGTTTACTTACATCACGGTAAAAAAGAGTGAAACAATAGAAATATTAATAGTTACAAGGATGGATTTAAATCAAATTAAATCATATCGCTAAAACTATTATTCAAAAATTCTTCAACTGAATAAAAGCTTTTCGAAATTAAGTATTTCTTGATTTCTTCATAATATTTTTGAAAGACATTAATGGTATTTTTTTGATGGAGCTGGGTATGGCATTGAAAAATTTGATGGCAGCATAATTGATGCTATTTTGACTTCTTTTCAATCTTAGTTGACGTAATCTAATATTTTCGTTAATCTAGTAGAGTAATTATGGAAATCACTATTTAGAGAGTAATTATCAAAATTATCTTTTATAAAAGTGATACATTCCAAGATATATACACATGGTGTAGCTAAAACTTTAAGTTTCATAAAAGTTTCTCTGCAATCAGCTCTATGCTCCAATAGATATCTATATATATTAAATCAACGACATTCGATTTCTAATCCTGTTTATTCAAGTACTTATTGCAACATGTTTCGGTATTTTACAACCATCATCAAGCAATAACCTCAAATCTACGTTTTTGTATAAAATGATGTGTCAAATTAAATATTAAGTTTGATATGAGAATTCTTAATTTGAACATTGCACTTAAAGACATAATCACGAGTAATATAACACATTAAAATGTAAATGACTATCATAGTAAACAAACAAACAAACAGGACAATAAAACAAGACGTACTAATATAAATAAAAACGAAGGTTTGACCTTATTGCCTGATAATGGTTTTAAAATACCGAAACATGTTGCAATAAATACTTGAATAAACAGGATTGAAAATCGATTTTTTCTCTCTGATTTAATTAAATATTTATGTTAAAATATATTTTTTGTCTTGGAAATATTTCTGATGTACACCACCAATACATATTCTACAAATATTTGATAGTAGTTTGAAGTACTTGGGTTGTATCGAAGTATTACTACCAATGTAATACCTCAAATAATGCAGGGATAGAGAAAACAGCCTTTAGAAATTTGATATCTATATTAATTTTCAAGGTGATTTTATGTCTAAAATTTGCAAAAGATGTAGAAAATGTACCTCCCAATTATTGAGTTGTTATTTTATTTAATAATAAAGTTCTCCTGCACTACCGATTTTGGCTAATTACCTTCTTCAGGTGCATGAATTATTTTACTATTTATATACTATTATATATACTATTTATATTTAACTAAATTAAAAGATGCAATAGGTAGTCGAAATTTAAAAACATTAATTTTCATTACATATTTGTAACTTGTTGTAAAAAAAAAAATGATTAAGAAAAGTCACTAATAATCTCGCATTGCGAATTCAAAAATTTCAATTTTTAAGGCAAAATCACCTTTGAAATTCATTTATGCACACGCCAAATCAATTCAAAATACAAAACACTTACTCACTCAATAAAATAAATAAGAATTTTGGTATCATTATCATCACTCTTGTTCTCTGCTAAACAGCCTTCAGTATAAGCACTAACGTGTTGTTTACATAGTTGCCGGTTAGGAATAGCAAAAGTATTTTCTATATAACTGAACTGGTTGGTATTAATCACGGAGGCCGCGTAGAAATGTTGGCATCCGTGTGATTTTCAAATATACACACCGGACACCTGCCGAAGTCCGCCTAAGCTCCGTTCTGCCTTTGTAACAGTTTTAAAAGCGAGGTCGATCTTGATTTTTAAAATAGCTTTTACTGTTTGTTTCGCGAAATAATGAGTAAATACTTGCATGTTTTATTATTTTTTTATACTCCCCATATACTTAGACCTATACACCCTAATGTATATGGCAGAAAATAAAAGTAATTGAAGTTTTTTTTTTATCGCGAATGCGACGAGCTGAATTCCTTCTTCTTTTTGAAGAGCCAATTAAGTTTTTATATTTGTGGTATATATTTTGCGAATAGAAATGACGACATATTTAGTTTTACTGTGACCTCAACACTATTGTCGTACGTATAAATTTAAGTTAAGGAAACTAAATTAATAACCGTTGGGTTTGGAACTCGCATATTAATGCATGCATATCTTCCTGAAAAATGAGTAACTTTTATTTTTCTCTAAGCTTTAATCATTTTTATCCTTCAGTTTTTTTTTATACTAAATCAGTTTTTTATACACTAACTGTTTTTATATCATTTAATTTAGATCAAGGAAGAGAGAAATTATTCATTCCTAAAATTAGATGACCCTTTAAATCTCTTTTTAATATACGCATTGCTTGAAAAACATTAGTTTTCGTAATTGCACACAGAGAAAAATGAAGTAGTCATAATAGCTAATTGCAATTAGGTAACCGGATAGTTTCTGAATCACCTAGTTATTCATTTCGACTATAGCTAGCCAATCCGCCTACAAAATAGAAGGATTGTGCATATGACCGAAAAATGTTCAGAAAGATATTTTGTTTGGATAAATCAACTAAAGTAAACAGATAAAACAAAAAAGGCTGTCTTCGAGGCTTCTACATTTTTAGATGTATTTAGGTACTTTTTTCGTGCGCGCGCAAGAACTTACTCTGGCATCTGCATTATCCTTCCGAAATTCAGTGTTTAGAGTGTCGTTAAAGTTAGTGGCTCTTATTAATTGTGAAGAAAGGTATTCATGACAAAGGTAGATAATGCTATCAGGAGCTTATTGCAACAAGATTGAACCAGTTCATTCAATAGAAGATCTTTAAAGCAAGTGACAAGGTAAGGAGCTGAAAATTAAATAAATAATCTGAATGAACTGACTTTCAAAGAAAAGGTTGGACGCAGGAAGGAATATTTAATTATCGATGACCATAGGTGACCATTAACCATATTGATTATGGATGAAGTGGATTTAGAACTTAAGGAAAGTTGGCAATATTTTTTTTTAATTAAGTTAGAATTTTAAAACCATATATAATCAAACGTTGAAATTATCTTTCTTTGAAAAACAAACATAATCCATATTATTATTAATTTTAGTTAGTTTTATTTTTCCTTATGCTATTATGTTAACATTGTTTTATTAGGGTGGTTTGGTATACCTGGCCTAGGTTAGTTTGTTTAGTTTGTTTAACATATTACTCTTTTTTTTACACTTTTTTATTTTGTAATTTCTTTTGACTGATTCTTTTATCTTTACGATACTTTGAATCAATAAATATTATTATTATTATTATTATTATTATATTTTTTATGATGGGTTTATTTTGCATATAGCATACTAATTTTCCTGTTAATACGTTTTGAGAGAGTTTAATTGAAGATATACATTTTAGGACTTGCTCTCCTTATTAAATAATATTATCATTGCGAAATTTACAATAGCTGTGTCCGCAGAGGAATCACAAACTAGTCAGACGCGATTCGATTGGCTCAAAAAATCCGAAACAGTTTTCTGACTGATTTCACGATATATGATTGGCTCTGACTAGTTTGTGATTCCTCTGCGAACACAGCTATTGCCACCAGTACGGAGAAGGATTCATTGAGAAGTGACAGAAACGTAACAAAAATTAACTGTCGAATTCAGGTTTAACAGCAATGTTTTATTAACGTTCAACTTGTACGAAGACACAGAAAATGAAATTAAAAGTTATCTTCTACTAAAAGTGAGGTAAGATATACATATGTGGTACACTTCCTTCATGGGTAGGACAAGTAACACTAAAATGACGAATGTTGCAACTTGTGACGGTATAAAAATTATATAAGTATCCACGCGTTAGTTTAATTGTTTTAGTTGATGAAGCATTTGGTGTTAATTGAAACCTTTTTTATGTGAAACGCTTGAATAAATTTCTATTTAATGCTTTATGTCGTGGCGGCTAGTGAGTTATGAAAGACGGTAGGCACAAAATAAGAACTTGCCTATTTTTATACATAAAATCCATTCTCCTATGTTCATAAATGCGTTCAGTCGATCTTCTGACATTGTGAAAAGTCTTAATGCGTTTGAGGGTGGAAAAACATTGTTCACATTTTGCTGTCGACAGGGGTTGTACAAAGAATATCCAACAGTTTATAGGTTTCCGCCAAAACTTTTTTTAAGTTGTTGTGTGTTATGAACACTAAAAGTGGCAAAACACCACCTATATCTACATCACACATGCCCTCGCGCTCATAAATTACTGAAAGTTCACTTGTCAATTTTACGCTGTCCAACATAGGATAAGATTTCACATTTTTTTATACACATAATTAACCGACGCAAAATATGATGATTTTTTTCCCACATCTTCGTTGTACTTAATTTTATGTTGCAAATAAGCACTGTCTAACTATTCACGTATGTCCAATTTGCCTAGAACTATTAAAATCCACGTATGCATTCATGTGAGAAACGGAATTTTCGTGTTTCTTTGCCCTCTCTGCGATATGCTTTAAATCATTTAACGCTTGTTTATTCCATGCACTGACCTCTTTCTTAAAAATTAAGCACCAAGGTGATTCTTACACTTTTTTACACAATCTTATCCTCCTTTCCTATAAATTATCCGTGTCAGTGTTTATCCTCATGTTTATATTCGTCAGTGTTCCTCATTTAACGTATTCTTGCTGCGCTGAAAATTTTCTTTCGTGTCGGTTATTACTACCATGTCATCCACGAATAATAATTCTGAGATTTCGACTTTTGCCAATTTTCCAAAGAGCAAAAGTTGTAAATGTATTAGAATATGAAATAATAAGAAATACCTGAGGTATTGACATAACATGCATATATTTATAGCAGAAGCACTCAAAATAAAAATAATGAAATGCATAGTTTACATTATTAAAGGAGCCTTAGAAGAAGATCTTAGTTGATGCAGATACTTATTCTACAGATTGTACGATAGAATATATGCAGAATATACTAGTATTGCAGTTATTTGCGAAATTAGGGTAAAGTTTTCTTTTTATCTATCTGTGAAAATAAAAACTACATTCCAGATGTTGGATTCAGATCAAAATATCTACATGAGAAAACAATTAAAATACTTGCGAATTTCGCTAACAGATTTGCTGTGTATTAAATCTAGTTATTTTTCATTTTTCTTTGTTAGAAGCCACGAACCTTGGTCCAACTTCTAAACGTAATTGTATACATGCATTTTAAAGTTGCAATCAACTACAGCAAATTATCACAACGTAGTTTCTCTTCCCCTTTAATTTAAATTGTTTAGTAAATGTTAAAGGTAAATATAGCTTAATTGTGATCAAAATAGAAAATTTGATGACGTTGCATTCAGCAATTGTTTCATAATATAATGTATTCATGTTCATAGAGTTATTGCTCCTGAACTAAAATTGAGAAACCATATGAAAAGGAAGATATATCTACTGGACATATTGTCTTTTCAAGGAGGTATGTTTTCCCTCACTGTCACATGCAGAACATTTTCAAATAAACCGTAAACGACTACAATGTACGGCTGTCGCGGTGTATCGCTGAATGCCGAGGGCGGTTCTAAACAATAGTGTGAGAAAAATAGACAAACAAGGTCGATCAGACGTGTTTTGTATGTGTTTTGGCTAACGATTTTGTTTAAAATGAAAATGTATTAAATTTGTTGATTCATCCTTAAAAGTTATTTTTCTCTATAAAGTAAATAAGCTTTTACGCTCTTGCATATAGTGGCAAGAGCGTAAAAGCACAATTTTTAATCTTGATGAAAGCTTCGTGACTGCGTAACCACATTTCTAACAGAAATGAATGATAGCTATACTAGTTCATCCTGCTTATATCCTATTACTCCCCAAATTAATTTTGCTCCATAAAATAAAGTAGATTAGTATTTTTCATTTTTGAAAACTAACATGATTGAATTTAATGTCACTACATATGCGTAGTCATAACGGAAAAATGGGTACGACTGGATGTAAATATAAAACTATTTTTTTTGCGTTTCTCCATAACATTTCACTAAAATGTCTACTTCTAGCATTATTACCAACAGAGTCACTGTCTGGAGCTCTGTGAGCTTCCCCCGTATATTCTTTACGTTCCTAGAATTTACAAACTTGTGGTCTATTTCGTTCCAAATAAATTATAGTTATTATAAGTATAAAATTATGATGACAATGATGACAATCTCAATTTTTCCTTAATTTTTTGCTGTCTTAGTAGTAGTCATAAAAATGTTTAAATAGAGCAATTGTTCCATGTGTCGTGATTAACGTACGCACTTTTACTTAAGGAGTTCTATCTCTTTAAGTAAAAGACCACTGGAGCGATTTATGTTAGGAAAAGATTCATTGTAGGGATAGACAATTGATACAAAGGAATATACAATAGTATTCTAAAAAATGGTTTCATAAGACATGTTTTAAAACACGAATTCACGTAAAAAAAAAAACAGGAAAATTAATGAATACCCGTCTTAACTAATTGGAATACAAGTGATTGGTACCATCTATAACATTAATACCAAATGATAAATAATATAATAATCTTCTAGTTGTTCATTTGTTCATAATTATTTACCTACCATGAGAAACTTAAAATTACTATGTTTCGTGTAGCTACTATAATGCTATATTAGTGCTTAATTAAGATAACTAGGAAAATATGCCACGGTTTTCAAAGAGAGGCAAGATATAATCGAGACTGGCTTGGAAATGTATTCTAGAACTGAATAACCTTACAGACTCCAATAAAATCACTTTGTTGTGGGTGCCCGGACATGGAGCAATCGAAGAAAAACGAAAAAGCCGATGAGTTAGCAAGAAAGCGATCATCTGCTTCATATATATGGAGTGTTTAAGAACACCAGCACGAGAACAGGTAAGAAGTTGGGTCAAAGGGAAACAAAAAGAGCACTGGAATAATGCAACGAGACAAACTAGTGGTAAGACCTTTAGTAAGGGCCCATCAAAAAAAAGGCTGAAGAACTGGAGTTCAGTATGAATCATCTTCATCGCGTCGCAACAGGTCACCGTACACTGAAAGGGCATTTACAAAAAAATGGAATCGCTACTGGAGATGCTACTACTGCAGACTGTGTAATGAGAGGGCAGGCAATGTTTACCACATTCTGTGTGAATGCAGGGCTCTGGACGCAAGAAGGTAGGCAATTTCTGGCAAGCTAAAAATGAACCCATTGAATCAATTAGCCAGAGATCTGTACAGATTAGTGCAGGGCACTAGGATCCTGGAATAGCTAGTATAATTTCATTGGTAAAAGAAATGGAAGACTAAATACGAAAGGCCAAGAGGCTGCAGTACTTCCAGAGACTCAATGTTACATGGGTCCCATAACAATAATAAAAAAAGGTAAACGTAATTAATTTTTTAATGAATTATTTATTTAATGGTTTGTGGCCTTACTGCTATGTGGTACAACTACAATCTTACTAAAATTATACGAAATGGACCTCCCAAGCATGACTGTGGTGTGCAGGTGTGAAGCAGCAATAGTGGTACGTCTGCTCTTAATCGAATTTTCCTCTATAAAGAAGATAGAGTTTTATTGACAATTATATTAAGTAGCAAGGAGAACTATCTGCATAAGGAAGAAAGCAATACTTCTCTTCAATCATCCACATTAGACTTGTTCCTTGGGGCTACATTTCTACACTAGCTCGTAAGTAATATAGTACATAAGATTCCCCTTTTACACATCTGTGAAAGATAAAACGTTCTATATCTATAGTAATAGGTGTAATCCCAACGAACAAAGCTATTGTTGAAACATTGTGTAAATGCTGAAAATATAACGTAAACACGAATTATAAACTCTCTGAATGCATGTTCTTCAGTTCATTCAAACACAACTGATGTAAACTTAAACAATATGGAAATAAAGTAATGGTGAAAAGTTGCAAGAACAAACGACATTTTCTTATCCATAGTTACGTAAGCGATTAGAAAATATGTTCTTTAGCACGGAGTAGACCTATTGAATTTACAACAAGATGTGTTCTCTAATTTAAAACAATTATCAATAGCCAAACCTAGCCTTTTAGAATATTCATTCACCTAAAGTAAGGCGAAGTAAGTTTCTAATCCCCTCAACAGAAGTAAGGCGAGCGAATACCTATTACCTAGCGTTTCGCGTAAAGGAAAGATGGTGATTCCAGAACAAACTAATTGTCTCCAAATCTTCCTGCACTTTTCGCAACGCTTCAGAAAAACTGGAGACGCTAAACGAGAAATCAACTAAAAGTGTTACCCGCACACATTCCTACTGTAGAATATTTAATACTATTGAAAATATCACAAGTATACAATGAGAACAACAGGGGACTGGTGGCGGTAGCGCTTGCAGGATGCTTTTCTCCACGTTCAGCTAATCGATACGCCAATATACAGTATTTTCCCGACAAAACAATATCCAAAAACAAGATTAGTGAATGAGGATAATAATTGTTTACCAAATAGGGTCTTAAAATTGACGTACAATTACATTGACATACATGTGTGCAAGGTGATTTTACGCGGAGACTTAAAATATCTACTGTATCCCCTATCCTTGCTGTTTTGCAGCAGGCCTTCCAATTTTATTCCTTCTAAAAGTGCAGGATATGAGAAGGGTCTAGGTTAGGTAAATCTCTCTTTTATTTCACATGCTTCCAGATGCAATATCCTCGAGGTACACAGTGCTGCGCAATTCGAGAGAAGATGCAGTTATTTCATCCTCTCGCTTCCCCACAAAATCCACATTCAGATTCCTTTACTAATCCAGGCTTACTCAGATTTCCTTTCAATTTACAATAGTCGGAGAGTATTCCTGTTAATATGCCAATATTGCTCTTATTCATGTTCATGCATTCAGTAAACGTTTTCTGGTTATAGCTTCCAGAAGAATTTTAGCTTGGACTTCGCTTTTCAGTTTCTTCAGTATTTTACTGCTACTTATTTCAAGCTCTTCTAAGATTGATGTTCCAACCTTTTTTTTGCAAGATTATCCGTTATTTCGTTTCATTCCACTCTTGTGAGATCCGGAACCCACAGGAAGGTTATTTATACCTTTTGCCTAGCTCAATTAATTTTCCTAGGCACTCCCAGGCCATCTTGGAGCTGATTTCGTATGAGCTCTTCGGTAGTTCCTATCAATATTGAACTGGACGCATCTTTCAATAGCGTGTATCCCGCCTGGAAGATGCTTTTCCCCAAGATTTCGAAATACTTGGCTCTAGGCCTATATATTTCTATTTCAGTTCCTTCCACCAGTTTGGAGCTATCCGTGTACCATTTCATGCACACGTCTATTCAATTCAAGATTGGGTTTTGATCCTACTCCTTCATGTTGCTAACCTTTGTGGTAAATTCTGTCAAAACTTGAATTTTTTTGACATGTCATCCCGGGGCATGTAGATTTAGTCACCATTAGACTGAAGCCTATACCTAATTGTTCCTTCTTGATCATTTTAAGTGTAGTTGTTTTTGCCACGCTCTCCACTACAATATGAAAATGGATAAGATCCAATTCACCTCGATAACTGCAGTGGGGAGATTCTGATAGTCCTAGTTATTCATATTTATGCTAATCTTTGCACTTTAGAGAGGTGGCTAGATTAGATCCTGTGCCCCAAGCTACTGATGCTAGATTACTTCTTTTGCATGAGTAATGATCAGTCTCTATCGCTGTATACATGAAAGCAGTATTTTTTGGGTTGCATCCGCAATTTTTTCTGCGAGGTTTCTGCACACCATCAGGGCTTTTTTGTCGTTAGTCACTTCAAGTTCGTGTGTGTTCCAGAGAAGCTTATTGTTTAGGGTAAAGCCCATCCATTCTTATGATTTCTAGATTTCAGATTCTTTTAGATTTCCTTTTCTTCATTAATGCTACTAAGGAAGCTTTCTGAGATAACATTGAGTTCCATCGATTGACATCATTTTCTCGTGAAGTTAATATACAGGGTGTTAGGTAAACAGGAGGCAAAAATTCAAGGAGTTATTCCTTGGCTTATTCTAAGAATATTTTGTCCTATGATGATTTTTGAAAAACCACTTTGTTTTGAAGATACAGTCCGAACAAGATTTGCGACAGTAACAATATTTTATTATCAAAAAGTTCATCTAAAGTTACTTAATCTACAATAAATGTTCGAAATGGCTTTCTCCAGACTGGATACGAGCATTCAATCTTCTCGTCTTTGGCTGTCGAACTCTTTCAAACACACCAGGGTCGTTTCTAATTGAGTTACACCCAGCAATTATCCGATTTCGCAAATCGTCCAAATTCTCCATTGAAGTAGCGTAAACTATTGACTTCAGAGATCCCCAGAAGAAATAATCTAGGGAGTTGTAAGTCTGGGGATCGAGCAGGCCCTGCGTGTAACCCACCTCAGAAACTATTATTTTTAATTGAATCACATATTTTATATACTTAAAATGTTAAATTTAATTGTATAAGTTTGGGATATAAGACTGCTATGGAATACTAAATAAACGAAAAAGTACCTTTGAAAAAGACGGAATTCCGTTGAAACGTCAGGAACAATGAAAATGAATTATTTTTTTTATTTTTTAATTCATTCAGGGTTTTATTTTAAAATTAAAACCCTGCTTGGCCAAGAAAGCAAGATTATTAATATATTATATGACTGCTTGATAATAACAACAATTTACAAGTAGTATTTTTTTAAAGTTATTATGCAATTTTTCACATTTGTGGTATTCTAAATTTTTAAGTAAATATCCTGGTTTTTTTTTGCATGAGTGTGTGTGGCAATTTTACTAGATTGACTATAAAATTTTGATTTGAAAAGATTAAAAAAAATACATTCCTTGATACATAATATCAGGGGATGTATTTTTACCTATAAGGTGGATGTAAATTCCCTGCTAATTCCTACAGTACATTTACACACAATAATCTAAAAGTAGCAAGAGTTATCCTATACGTGTCTTATTCTTTAAAGCATAGACGCAACCGATTAGTTCATTAATTTAGAATTGATTTCATTATGCTTATAATACTGTCAATACAAAAACTACTTACTGAAAACTTAAATTTATTTCAGTGTTCTTTAGATTACATAATAGCATTCATAGATCATAGGTAAAGATAGGTTCATTCATCATTCTCTTTTTAATCTTAATAGCGAAAACACAAAATGCACTGCAAAGCAATAAATGCCTAGTGGTAGTTGCATCAACAACTTTGAGACTTTAATGAGAAACGGAAATTGGGAACATATTACGTAGAAGTGTGCACGTTGTTTTCCAACAATAAGTATAAATAAATCAAATGCTAATCGGAATCTATCCATCGTTCAAGTCGTAATCTAGTAAGCACGCACCGCAATCGTACCTTGGAAATAAGCGTCAAGGGCGACAACGGGCCGCGAAATTCTAACGGCGCCGTCGTTAGTCAAGGCGCAAGGTCTCGTTTAGGATGAGACGAAGGTTTTATTATTGCGTGACGGGAAGGGAAACTGGAGGTCGGACCTTTCTGGGGCCCTCGGATATCGATTTAAACCCCAACGAACTCGTGATTTCGTTATACGCATTTCACAGGAGCTAAATTCGTTATACGCTGGCGCTAACTAAAATATTTATTCCACTTGGGCTACCTATCGCGAAGGGGATGGTAAATCTTTAACTACTCTTACCTTTATTCTCGCATTAATTATTAAAAGGGGCACCCCAAGTAATTTACATAATAAAGAGAATGCTTCAGATACGAAATAACGACGTCTTGCAAGAAGGAAGATACGGATACACATTTATTTGAGCTTTACTTCTATATAAGGTGATATCATGAATTCAATCGATGAATTTTTAGTAGTCTATCTCTATGCTATGCTACTGGAACCTAATCTACAAATGAGAATCTTTATGGAGTCTGAAGAAAGTGCAAAATAATCTCTGCTGATCTCTTTTTGAGGGAAAAATAATGAACAAATTGTTATTTTTATACCTCTCACACAGCGATATCTTTTTATAGCTTGGAATTTCTAGCAACACTAAAAAATGTTATCAATTCCTCTTTATAATTCCAGCAACGTATAGGGTAAAATTACTAAAAATTAGAAAGTTTACTAACACTGAGAAAAATCGTCCATATAACTTGTATGTTTGGCATTTATATGTTTACAACAAGTATATTTTAGTTGCCGGAAACAAAAAAAATCTGTAGCAAATACCATTTAATATGGAATAACCAAATAGGAATCTCTAAACTCGTGTTTTAAAGATAAGTATAGTGTTTATTTGTCCTAAATATACTTGCGTTCAATGCTATGCTAAAACTCTGTCGATGCAAATTTTACTATGTTTTTACCGGTAATAAGTATTTTTTTTAATTATAGTAAGTTAGTTCTAGTGTTTCTGGCAATTAATTTAGTTATTGGGATAAAAAATATTTTTATTTGCATAAATTTAGGGATTTAGTGCATTCGTTCGAGTCGGTTAAAGTCGTTAAATTATGCGTTCAGAGCGGATGCTTGCCTTGTACACATTTGTGTACGTTTAGTACATTATCTACTTCGCATCTTCGCAGGTATTGGCAGTTTTGTCTTTTATTGTTTAACTTTGAATTGTTGTTGTAAAGACAGGAATTTATAGATAATTTAAAGAATTGGAGACTTGAAAAACATGTTGGCGGTTTTAACAAAGAATTATAATAGAATCAATAAGAGATTACTTATGACTTATTATATAGATGGTAAAAGTATTATTCGTAATAAGTATTTCACTTTATTGGGACAAGTAAAGTGTTAACTTACAATAACTAATTCATTTAGAATAAGTAGTTTATCAATTTCGATGTACCAAATGTCCCATTTATTAATAGCAATATTATTTAAATAGTTGGTATAGATGAACAAAATATTTTAGGAAATTTTTTAACCTGTCCTTGTATAGGAAAACTATTTTAATTTAAAGACTTAAGAAATTTTATGTGCAGCTGTAAATATCTACGACAGGAGTTGTAGCAATTAGTGCTGGCGAATATGTTGATTTAATAATTAAGTAGAATAGATAACTAACACAATTTTTATAATTTCAAATAAACATACGAAGCACATTTTATTATAAAACAATATATTTTTGCTACGAAATTGGTTTATATTCTCTATTAAAATCAAAAACTAAAGTTTGGTAAGAAGAAGTGTAAATTAGGAAGACATATTTTAAAATATAAACTTTCAATAAAATATCAACTTTGCCCTTAAAATTTTAATCACCGAGAATTAAATCAACTAGTATTCTCCATTATAAAAAGAAAATATATTTTGAAGTCCATGTCCAATAATAGTCAGTAGATCCAAAATTCATTTAGCCAAATAATTTTAAAAACTCAAAAACTATGAGAATTGAAATATGGTTTTCAGTAAATAATTTCAAAAAATTGTCAAATAGAAATATATTTTTCTGCCCCCTAACACTATTGGAATTTAGAGATCGTAAACTTTAAAATTTGTTGTACCTATATAATAAATGTATTATTTGAAATGTTCCTACGAATATAATAACAGAAATGATTTTTTTTTAATATTTATTATTAATTATAAAAAAAATGCAAGCAAACAAAATAAACAAGTTGCTATATAATAAGTTGTTAAAACATTTCTAAAATAAAATGAAAAAGAACGCTATAAGTTACTATTTAGAAAAATTATTTTGTCCAGATGTCCCTGTGTCGGATAGAGTCTGTATAGTTTATGTTTTTTTTTTAAATTTGTAGTATTCCCGAAAAACTTGAAGCCCTTTTTACATAAAATGCATGTTGCAAATTTATTATCGCCGGATTTTTTGAAAAAGTTCCACACTTTTGTATTCTATGAGCTTGCTTTCATTTTATATTAAAATCAGAACATAAAGCACACACAACTTTCCTGACACAGAGCTAGATCTGAACTGTCAATAAACAGGTACTATTTTAAACAGTAAAATAGAACAGCCCTAAACAATTGTGGTTTAAACTTTTACGATTAATTTTCATTTGCGATAGAACACGTATTCGAATGTCTCATCGCTACTTGTAGGTATTCGTAATGCCGGCTATGGATTCCTGAAAACAACATCGTGTAAACAAACTTTATTTATTTTGTTTTTTCGCAGTTTGATATTTTAGAGAAACACTTTTAGTTTATAAAATGCGTATTTGACTCTGTGATTAATATAGGAAAAAAGAAATCAGATCTAGATGTTGTTTGATTTCTTTTCCCGATTTTTAGTTCAGTAGTATTTGCATAGGTTGTAGAATTTTACAACATAGTGCCTATAATGCTGTAATGTGCTAATACACATTCATGAAACATAAGAAATAAAACGATTCACTCTAATCGACATATTTATTTAGACAAAGTTATATAGTTATAACGAAAATTTAAAATTTATAATGAAAAAATATAAAACAAATTTAGTATTAAAGGTTGAATTAAAAAAGCTAAGACAGAAGGCAGTGTATTAAAATTACAAAAAGTATACCTAACTATTTTTTTCATGAGATAAAAAATAATTAAAAAGTTAATGTGATAAAAAAGAAAGCTACTGGCGTCCTAGTCAAATGAAAATAATAAATAGTACACCTATTAGAACTTAGAAGCACGATTTTGACATTCTCGAGAATGCATCTCAGATTCGTTGACAAAACTATATGTGCAGCCGAACACGATTCTAGACCAGGCATCCGAGAACAAGTATTCGAGTACTTACTAAAGCTCTCGAGAATAATATAGAATCGCGAACTTTGCCGTCGATATTCGAATACTTAAGCATTCCAATGAATGTCTCGATTCTTAAAAGTTCTCAATTATAAAGTATTCGATTCTGCTCATCACTAGAACTAATTAACCCCTGAATATTTTTGAAAGCACATGACACTGACTGACAGCATGTTAAGGCAATCGACTTTTCATAACAATTAAACTTACTTTACAGAACTAAAATACATTTGTCCCAGATGTTACTGCACTTATATACTTAATATGTACTCACATAAAATACAAAATCAGTATCAATTCAACAATGAACGCAGTGCACAATGACAGGAACATCCTTAGACAAGTAAATATACTTTTCTATTCAGTAACTATGTATTTGAATCTTCGTTAGTAATTCTGTACCTCGGAGGTAAACTATGTTAAGTCCAAATATGGCAAAATCGAGTTAGTATGTTAAGTTAATATACATACAATGATGTTTCATTGCTATTTTTTTGTTTTTTTGTCTTGTCTCATTAAAAAGTTAGACACGTTTGCTTAACAACAACACCTTAGCCTTAACATAACAAAAACTTTAAACGCGTCTACCGTAAAATGCCAATTTTGGACTTAACGTACTTTGCCTCTGAGGTACAGAATTATATTAGAAGTAGTAATCAATCCAAAATACTGTTAGACGATTGCATTGATCGATAAAAAAAAAACTGTTAAGTGTTAACACAAACATGTGTAACAAGAATCACCTTCTGTTAATAATCACGTAAGATGCTAGAGCAAATGCAAATACTGACAAAAAGAATATTTGGACTGCCCGCCTTCACACTGTCTGCCGAATATAAAGTACTTTTCTGGTGTGATTTATCGAACCGAATGGATGTTTATACAGCTTTGGCGATGTTTTCATACTTTTGACACAGTTTTGAAAGTTCGCTGTGCATCACATCAGTTTTTCCAAAGCATTGAACAATGATTGTGTTTACATTAACGAACTCAGCAGACAAAAATGTGAACCCTTGGGAGTCTGAGCTATTCGCAAATGTAATATTTGAATTTCGTGCTTTTTATAGATTAACAAATAATCCGTGCAGTACTTACAAGAGCCTTACTGTTATTGCTACAGAGGTTGTTATGATGTTATTATCAGAAAAGTATAACGACATGACTGCAAGTAATAATATTTACTACGTTGTTATAAGTGACATTGAAAATGAATAATGGTTTTAGTCGACTGTGTTCTTATACAGGCTGGTACGAAAGTATAGACACGCCATAAACTTTTGAGTGAATCCATATATAAAGTTGAATTTTGAAGTCAAGTTAAAGTTAAGATCATAAAGTTATGAAAACTATGTTTCGTACAAGATGGCATTCACTTTCACCTCCTTGGGGTAGTATATTTTGTAGAGGAGTCATTCTTTTTGTCAAAACCAGCTCCATCTCAACCGAAAACGCGACTGGAGCTGGAATATACAGCGGGTGAGAAGTAGAATGAACACACTAGGAAGATATGCCATAGTCTTTCAAGCAGCAACATACCTAATAATGCATTGTACAACTGAAATCAACCAGAGGGATTATGAAAATAAGCGTATCTACATTGCGACAGACAGCCAGGCGACACTGAGGACATTAGTGAATCTCAAGATACAATCAAGGCTGATTTGGGGATATATTCGAGAACTGAATTGTCTGACAGATCGCAATAAACGAAAGGAAGGAAACGAAAAAGCCGATGAGTTAGTAAGACCATCATAGCAGGGACCATTTAAGAAGCTAAAACCATTACTGGACTGGTAACTGGACACTGTCCCCTGAAAAAGCATCTATACAACACAGGCCAAGTAAGCGAACCGTGGTGCAGAAGATGAGAATTACAGGAAGAAACGAGTTTACATGTAATCTGCACCTGTGACGAATTGAAGGTACTCAGGCAGAAATATTTCGGGAGAGATCTATTGGAGTTCTCAAGTTCCCACTGGGCAAGATACTGGGCTTTATAGAGAACACCAAGCTGCTCGAGTGGATATAAGAGAGTTAATAGGGATGGTACAATAAGCACCTAGCTCAAGTGCCAACTGTAGACTGTGTAATGAGAGGACACAGAATGCTTGCATCCCTTCTTCCTATGCAGCGTGCGGGAAAAGTTTCGTATTTATAATTCAAAATATAAGGCGCAGCATTGCTAAAAGCAAACTGAACCAAGTCCAGCGCTGAAAGTTGATACAGTATATGATACAGTATAGTTGACACAGTTTTAGAGCATGGTTTTCTTGTTGTCAGATTACCTTCAAATGAACATGGTCCTACTGAGCGCTGCTGAACTATTCGCATCTAAACTATTGGCTTTAGGATTCTCTCATCCAATGTGAATTAAAATTACTCCAGTATCAACTGTTGCTTGTATTTACTGAATCGTCTAATATAAATGTAGCCTTATCAAAAAGGTTGAGGATGGGTGCCATCCTACGTAAAATATAGTTTTCATGATCTTATATGACTCTTCCAAATTTCAATTTTATATTCGAATTTCTTCAAAAGTTATAACAGTATGTTTCCACACTTTTGTCTCGTCCCATATAGAAAGGTCGTAGTAGTATAAGTCGTAGTAAATTAAGTCGCAAGAATTTATAAGTAATTTTCAAGTTCGCGTATTTAGTTAAAGCTACCGTTAAAATAGCCGTAGTAATTATTTGTTAGTTCAAGAGTTTAACAATCTTGGCGTAAAAATAGGACATGAAAGAACTTAAAAAAAGAATTAAAGTTGCAGTGTAATAAACACACGTAAATCTCTGGTTAGAAAGAATACGCATAATTATTATTACCGATAAAGCGATACAACGTTACAATTAGACATATTGCGGTAATTTGCGTATTATATATAAATCAACGCAAACTATTAGATGTATATTTTGATTAGCAACAACGAAATCTAAATAACGAGTATCATATTGAATAGTGTAAGTAACACTTATATATTGGCAATCATGTATTAAAATTGCAATGCAAAGCTCTTCTCATCATGTTTTGACAAATTGAGACATTTTTTTGACCAAATGAGTTGACGATTTTAAAGTTAGATTGCGAGTTACATGTGCGTTCGGAGTAGGTACCTACCTTTAACTTAATAGCGATTTGTTTCGGGCTCGCTAGCTACTACTTAAATTTTCTCTCGCTCTAAAAATAAAACCTCACCAAGCAGCGTAACCGCGATTTTAACACAATAAATGTACGGGGAATGTACTAGCGACGGACTTATTATAGCTGTGACTAATCTAGTGATCTGATTGTCGTTGGACGAAAAATATTGTTATATAGTACTTATAAGTAAAAAAACTATTATAATAATATTTAGATCAGAACACTTGTTTAGAAAAATGAAAAAAAACAACATCATAATTGTGTTAAATTAACTGCACTTTTGGGTGGTTTTATTACAAATAATGAACAACGATAATATACTTTAAAAGTTCTGATTATTACTGTTATAACATAATGCACTTATATTTATGTGAAAAGTGCTTGTGTCGTTATTGCTTTAGAAGTATAAAAAATTGCGAATAATGTAATTAATTTATTAAAAAAGAATATTGGACTCAGCATCCGTTGAAGATTCTAGAGATCACTTTACTTTAGTATCAAAATTATTTTATTAAATACCGAAATCAAACTATTAGATAATAAAATTTAAAAAATTAAAAGGAGTTGGGTGTATGACCTCTTATTCAACTTGTGTCCGAGTACTAATTTTCGTAATGTGTGTGTGACTTTGAAAATTACTAAAATATTCTAAGAAAAGGTATAACCAGCAAATCGAAACCAATCTGAACTCCGTACAAATAAACTTTATTAAAAAGCTATAATAACGCTAAGCATCGTAAATTTTGCTGCAACTTCCAAGTGCTTCCAAAGATGTTTTTTACGAAATTATTACTAAACAAAACTCAGAAAGAATTTTAGTAAATTAGATATAATTGCATTCATTTTATTATTTTTGCATGCTCTCCATCGTCTCCTAAAATATTTTAATTGTTTTCAAAATCACATCTGTTTGCATCAAGCAAAATTGCTAGAATGAAAATACAATGAGAATTTCAGTATTTAATTTAATTTAAAAAAAAAGAAACTTCTACATATTTAGATTGCATTTTTATATTTATATAGAAAAATACTATAATGGAATCTATTTTTCATTGCCATTGTGTGGCCGCGATTCTTTGCAATAAAAAAAGACAACTATTACAAAAAATTAAACAATACCCAAGATGGGAAGACAGGGGAAACGGCTATCAGTTTCCCAAGAGTCGGCAAATCGTTGCGGATGTAGTCGCTGTGATAAGTAACTGTTTCTCCCGTTACTACAAAATAGAAAACTAAAAATTACCTTATTTTTACTAGACTTAGTAGTTATGAAACAAAAAACTCACCAAGAATAATTTTAAACATTTCCGTCTTCTGAAAAGGGTTTTTTAAGCTTTTTCCTGTTAGAAAATAATTCGCTGCAATATTGTCCTCTAGTGGTTTTCTTAGGATACTTGATACCAAACTCTTAACGTGCCTTCCATAGCTGGATATCAAATATCTAATGTGTAATTTTTTTGTTGGAATTAGTTCAATAAGTGGACATGGTTTCGGACTTAGGAAATAAAAGTTACTTTTGCACGAAAGATGTTTCAAACTATTGCATACTGAAACAGCTCAAATACAGTACAAACGCATACGACACATCAAACAATGGCGATAGATGACAGAATAGCGGAATGGCGGTTGAACCACAAAAAATTAATAAACGAATGAGACCGAATCACTCCGGAAATGCAGTAAGTCGCCGTAAATGTTATAATAACCTTGTCACAACGTTGCCATAACCTTTAACTGTCAAGCTTTTCGTCGACAAGTGAAAGTTAAGCAAGTGACAAGCTTGTCGTGAGCTTACATGTTATCTGGGATGTAGGTCAACTGACGATACCCAAGCACTACCTATCAGCTACAAAGAGATCGCCTATAACTCAATCCTTAGGAGTATATAATAGCTTGCCCGGTACAATAACTAGCACAGAGTGCATTAAAAATTTAAGAAGCAGGTTAGAGCGCTCTTAATAGAAAAATCTTATTACTCCATTAATGAATATTTTTGTTCTTGACTATACATATTTTTTGTGGTTTCTGTTTGTTCTGATTGTTTTTCTGTAATTTATTTATTTCCAAAATTTTATTTGTTATATTTTACATTTTATCCGCATGATACTTTATTTCGACACATTGTGCCCACTGTTACTAGCCCAAACAATATGAAATTAAACTAAACTAAACTGTTTGGCCTTGAATCTTCTTATATGCCATGTACAGCACGGTTTAAGTAAATGATGAAAAATCGTCCTTAGAAGTTTTTTCAAGTTGTGCTAGAATTGTATGCGTTTTCAGTGTAGACTAAGTGATGGTTAGTATTAAAAAATAAACTCCCTCTGAAAACCTCTTTCAGATGCTACATGATACGAAAATAGAATTGATGCTATGAAAGTGCTGTAAAGTAGTATGTAAAAATGCATGATGCACTATGTGCTCTTTATTCGAGCTCTACGATAGACACACAAGCAACCTTGAAAATAGTTTGCTACTACATAAAATCTTTAAAGTTTATAATGTTCTGTGGTTATTTTGTACAACATTCTAACAACATTTCACATGGTCAGCGAAACGATGCAAGATTCTAATGCGGGTAATAAAGTTGGCAGCGATTATCGCTATAATTTCGAAAAAAAAAAATTAAGTGTACGCATGATTGCTTTGATGTGTGTACATTTACTTGAACGAATTGTAATGTTATCGTAGAAAAGTACATCTAACGTAACGTCTGCAAACACTCAAAGCTATTTCCATCATGTATAATTGAATGTCGCTTACAATTTCTTGCAATATTCGCGATTATATGACTATGGGTGCATTCCAATCGGTATTAATGCATAAAGTATTTGTTTCTACATTCCTGAAAATGTATTTTTTGGAGTAAATGACCAGTCGCGTAATGGTAGGTTTTTGATCATGTAAAATGGTCGTAAATTTACAAGATTTTTTGTCTCAGTATATGACGTTGAGTTTTGAGAATTTAAAAAAAAATGTATTAAAGATTTTGTATTATAAAATAACTTGGCTGTTAGTTTTTATATATATATAATGTTTTTAAGTATGGCCCTGTATATTTTTTTACCTGTCTGCATTTATGTCTGTGCTATGGTAGCTGAATAAGAACAATGTTCTTTTAAATATTTGTTAATTCTTTATTGTGTTCTCTCTAAAAAGTATACTACTTGTTCCCATTCAGCTAACTCTGCACTCTTGTACTTTCCGGAAGACTTAACATAAAAAAAATGTTGAAATAACTCTTTTTTTCAGTATATATATTTTTTTTATTTTGTAACTTATAGTTATAAGAATGATGATCACTTTATATTGCAATGAGAACTTTATTTGTACACATACAATTTGTGAGGGATTGCCTAATCTAGTAGGTATATATATATTTTTACCAACTGGCAGTCCGTGTTTTATTTTACTTAATAATTTGTTACATAAATTGCCTGGACTCCGAGGCGATTGCAAACTTCACACGGGCTTTGACTATAGTAGGAGCGGCCCTGAAATTAAGAATATTAACATATTATATTTGCATATAGAACTAATGTTAAATATTTACCCAAATCAGCATTTATTGTTTCCGACAGGAACTCTTGAGGTCATTTACTTAGCGTACCAGTATCACACCACGCACTCATATGTTGTGACTATTTACACATAATCACACAAGCGTTAAATCGGAAGTAAAGTCATTGCTTCCTAAAAGTTTATCAAAACAATGCAAGTTATGCATTTTTTGAAAATGATAATAAGCAGGTAGTAATTGATGCTAAAACGAAACTACGAAGATATATCAATTAATAACTTGAAAGTCTTTTAGTTCTTCTATCGAAAGTCAATGAAGTCGATTAATGAAATTAAAACTGATCAATATTTATGATTTCAACACACAAAGTAAGCACGGAAGCGACTACATCTAAAACATTAAACTAAGATTTGTTTACTTCGACGCCAGTCAATCACCTTCCCGATTGTTTACGAACGTGCTTTCGCGTATCCATAAATTTTATATAAACCATGAAAAGTACACGCGCAATCTTTAGTATCAGCTAAAATGGTATCCCCTACTAAAGTGCTCCTGTTAACTGTACTCATTATTAGTTGCAAACCTGGATGGTCAGCGCCAGTGAACCCTAAACGGTGCAACCACCTCCTCGAGAAGCTTTTGGATATAATACACGAGATAAAACGTACCGGGGTATGTTGCAATTGCGAAAAGACTACTACTCCACCGACTGTTGGTGACACTGGTCCAACTGAAATAACTACAGAGACTACATTGAGTACAATAATCATCGATACAAGGGATTCAATCCCTGATAGCACTATCGATGATTTAGAAGGAAGCACTACTCCATGTGGTACGAATCACCCTGATACTGGGGAAATTACAGTGTCAACCGAGGAATATACCACTCCAGCATCAAACGAAGGAAGCATAGCTCCGATATTGGATGATGGAAATGCAACTCCGACGCAAAATGATGAAAGTGATACACCAACACCAAGTATACCTCCAATAACAGAAGAATGTACCACCCCTTTTACAACAGAAGCCAATCCGCCAATCATAGATACACTGGTTCCGGAAATTACAACTGAATCAACTGACGTTACTGAAATAAACCCTGATACAATCACAACAGAGGAAACAATCGTTTTGCCCTTAACAAATTTGCCTCCACCAAACACCGAATGCGTATCGATTCTCTGTTGTGGAACAGAAATGGAGGACTTCTACGTTCCTGTTTATAAATTTGGTGCGAAACCAAAGAAAGCACGTGTACATATAGATAAAGATTAATTTGAACAATTTCTGTTAGTTCGATTATTATATTTTGAGAGTTATGTATTTATTATCCAATAAATTATTAAATTTGATTTGAAAAATGAAACGTACTTAATTTCTGTTGATCATTCATTTTCGTCTTTCGTGTGTAATGTGTTGCCCATTGGGTGTCACTAGAAGAAACACTTGTTACTTTAATTCTATTTCTGGTACAGTAAAACATACAATGGTAGCGGATTTCAAACCTTGGAACAGAAAAAAAATAATTTTACTCAAAAGCCGGGGGTATATAAATTATTATTTAATAAATCAAATAAAAAAAATATTTTGTATAACCTCTCTCTTTTGCAGTGACATAGCATAATGTCATAATCTAGTTCTTCGGTATAAACACCATCAATTTTGTAGAGTAAGTATTTTAAAAATCTTCTTTGAATTGCTTCAATATTATTATTAATATGTATTTAATAGATTAGATACCAGACCAAGGATGCGCATTTAAGCTTTGATCTAATAAATGCGAAGTAAAGAAGTGATAAGCACCTTACATTTTCAAAATCGCGACAGTATCTGCATATACAGCGTTACTACAAAAGAAATAGACACTTTCAATGTTTTATTAATCCAAAACTAATAACGTTATTATGAATTCGTTTAAACTGTTTTATAAAGTGATTCTTAAAGTTTACTTTGTGAACTCATAGGTGCTCAATATGGGCTCCTTCTATCACACGGCACACATCAAGGCGATAGTTTAGTTCATTCCAAACCCGGTGTAACATATCTACATCGACACTTTCCACAGCTCTCGTGATGCGTTGTTTTAACTCATCTAAATCATTAGGAAGCGGAGGGACGTAAACCAGGCCTTTCATAAATCGTCATAGAAAAAAATCGCCCAGTGTAAGGTCGGGGCTCCTTGGTGGCCACCGTACGAGAACGCGGTTGTCGGCTGTTGCACGGCCTGTCCAGCGCTGTGACAGTGTTTCGTCCAGATAATTTCTAACGACACGGCGCCAGTGAGGAGGTGCTCCATCCTGTTGGAAGATAAAGCTCCCCCTGTCCTCATGCAGTTGAGGCATCAAGTGTTTTCTTCAAAAAAGAAAGGACCATACACCTTTGTGCGAAATACAGCACAGAACACTTTTGGAGAATCATGCAAATGCTCCACCAACACTCTCGGAGGTTCAGTCCCCCATATTCGGACGTTGTGTTTATTCACTTTGCCACTTATGTGGAACGTTGACTCGTCACTGAAAATTATCCGCTCGCAAAACTCATCTTCATTACGTTGCAACATTTCATTGCAGAAATCTTGACGTTTAAGCTTGTCATCTTCACGTAGATGCTGTACCAACTGCAATCTGTAAGGCGTCAGTTTTAGTCGTTTACGTAAATGTTTCCACACAGTTGGTTGCGGAATTTGTAGTTCCAAACTTACACGTGTTGTTCACTTTTGTGGACTTCGTTGGTAAACAGCACGAACACGTTCCACTGTTTCTTCTGACACACGAGGTCTTCCCGGACTTTGCCTTTACATAAACACCCTGTCGTTTAAAATTTATTGTACCAATCGTAGATCGACTGTCTAGTAGGTGGTGGTTTTCCAAAACGTGCTCGAAAATGTCGTTGGACAACAGTTACGGAGTTCGTTTTGGCGAATTCAAGCACGCAATATGCTTTCTTAGCAGAGTTTGCAGCCATCGTAGCTGTTATGCTTGCGCAGTACAACCAACTGTACTATCGAAACTTCTACAGTTCCTCAACCTGATAGCGCAAATTGCATGTCGATATTACAAATAACTTTTGTTTTATACAATACCAAAGGTGTCTATTTCTTTTATAGTAAAGCTGTAAAACCATACATTCGATAAGCAGCTACATCTATGAAATTTATATGGTTAATGAAAGTGAGTTTGCTATCAAAAACAACACCCAAATGTTTAACAGTCTCACATCGATTGAGATCTTCATCATTTAAGTATAGTAGGAGTAATTAATGCAATTAACTTTGTTTTTGCAAGTAACAATTTTACATTTATGGATGTTAAGGCTTAAACGGTTTCACCATTCACTTGCCGCCTGTAAATTGTTTTGCAAGCTGCTACAGTCTGCCGTAGACATAATTTCTTTATATATTCTTAAATCGTCAGAAAATATCAGATGTCGCAGTAAATGACATCGACGATTTTATCCATAAATAACAAAAATAGCACTCACCCAAGGTTCGATCCCTGTGGTAAACCAGAAGATTGTTGAAATATCTCAGATCGTACGTGTAAGTACTCCACAAATTGCTCTCTCCCAAATTAAATGCGAATCTAAGTTCCACAAATCTTCGATTGTGTGTACCGCTGAAACTTCACGCACTGCACACCTAGCGATACGTAATTCAGAACTGTTCGCAAATAATTTTTAGTTAATATTTCAGTGTCCTACAACTTCGGTTGCATAAAGAATCGAAGTTTTGTGGAGCATATATTCGCATTTAATTTGAGAAAGATGTTATATAAGTTTCAAATATGGCTAATACTGAAAGTGGAAACCAATAATCTGCAGTTTCCACAAAAGCAGTATTTTACTATAAGCTTTCTTGATTTAATTAATCAAAGAAGCTATGATTTTGATGTTAGCGTAACAGTATAAATTTTATATTATTGTCGCATGAATCTGGATATATCTTTCTAGCTCAATTGATAGAGCGCTCGTCCGGTAAACGAGAGGATGTAGGTTCGAATCCTGCGTGAGGTAAATTTTTTCTTTGGGAAAAAATCCTCTTAATTCGTTAGCTGAAGCAATCTTTGCGTAAAATAATGAACTTATTCCATTGATGCAATAATTGCATTTCATGCACTCAATTCACTGTTGAGTAAGATTGCAGCCTTATTTAAGTATTATTAAAAGATTGATATCAAGCATTAATCCATTATAAAAACTATCAAAAGAAAATGCCTAAACATTTAACCGTAAGAATCCCCTGTGATGGGGATCATTGGCTATTGTGGAGGAATCACCATGCAAGCACAAAAAGGAACGGATATGTCAGTTCTACCTGACAAGCGTCTTTAGCATTCCTGCAAGAGCAAATTCACTTTTATCAGTATCTTGTTTCAAGTATTTTTCTCAATTAAGAGATCACGAGTTTAAATGCACGCCTTCTAGGGGTTACATGCCAAACTCTCACTCAGTCAGCGACTGCGCCGCAAGTTGGGTAATTCTATCACTTTCATTAAGATATGGTATTTGTTCGTTCTTGCAATGCATTGCAAACCATTGAACTAACGAAGAATGTGGATATAAGTTTTGTTTTGTTACTTTAATTTCCGCAGTTCCTTCAGTACAATGCCTGGTGTACCTAAATTGTATGTTAGTCTAATATAACTAAACTGTTCGCACACAAGTCAACACTAAATATTATTACCACTTTGTTTTGGGACAACATAGAGATAGCAACATATTTTGTGTTGAATTAACTCAACCATTTTTTTAGTGTATTGTTGTACTTTTTTCATCCCGTCCTCTTAAAATTTCTTCAAAAATGTTCCTTTCTATTTCTTCACAATTTCTTCCTCGTCTCCAAGTCTTCTTTGTCTCCACAGAACAAGGTCTTAGATATTATAGGTTTAGGGTTTTGGTATAAATTCTTTATTTGTTTGCCCTAGCTGTACTTTTACACAATTCTCAACTTTCTTCTGAAATGGTTTCTGTTCGTTTTTCTATATATTATTTTAGCTTTCCTGTATTTCCATTACTTTCTAACTCTTCCTATGGTTCCATTTTCTTCCTGATTTTCTGTATTTGTCTACTGTCTGTATCAGCTTTGACGCTCTATGTATCTTGGTTTTTCCTCTTTTTTGTTCCTAACATTTCCTCTGCCCTTCATTAAAGGATAAATGAATTTTCTCGCAGCGAATAACTTTTTTTTTAATTATGAATTAATTGTTCTAAACACCGGATCAAGACAATTTTAATGAACTGTTTATTGTTATTGATACGTCAAATTTATTCGTAGTCAACCTTCGCTTGATTTAGTTTCATTTATAAATACAAAACATTTTTGAACTGCTACCAAATCGTGCGCCGTCCAAGTAAATTACATTGAATAGTCAACTATTAAACAGGATAACGTTGAAATTGTAAATCGTCGAGTGCGCTGTGCACTTTCTTACATTTTAAAATTGAAATAATCAAATGCTATTGTTGATTATAAATTTGCCTTATACGTAATGAATTCAGGATACATGCCAAAATAAGAGTAGATTTTTTTTATTTACATTTGCCTTCAATTTTTATGCACACTGTTAGTATCTCAAAATTCATGATTAGAAAAATATTTCCCATAATATAATGTATAATCTATTGCTTATTTTGTTTATAATGCCACAATTGGGAAGAGTTTTACGTACAGTAGATACTGTACTTATTTTTGCTTAAATATTTATCTCAGGGTTATTATTAATTCTTAGGTTAGATGTTTAACAATTATGAAGATTGTTATTTTATCCACTTTTCCTCAGCAGTTTACAAATAACTCTCTATATTCACCACAAGCATACACAAATAGGGTCTGTTTGTTTTACTCTTGCAACCAACTCGCAAAACAGAAATTTATTCAACCCCTCTGAGGATCGCAACTGTGTAGATAACGTTACGATACGTGGGTAAAGTAAACTTGATGAAAAATAAATAGACGCACATGTACATTCCCATCACACCAGCAAGCATACGCCAGAACTCAATAAATAAAACGAAGGCCTGTTTTGAAGTTTGGAAACTCTAGCAAATAATAAAATGAAAGCGCTCCTATGAGAATATGTATAGAAATGAAATACGTATGTCCTACAGAGTTTATTACGATAGAATCTTTTGCAGTCCGCTTTATTTATCCTACGTTAAATTGGTGTTTTTTTATGGTCCCACACACAAAAAATTACTGCTTGAATCGGAATTATTATCTCCATTTCAAGGTTAAGCAAATTTCCCATGAGAGCAAAAAATTTATAAGATTACAAGAATATACTAATCTAAGGATTTGAGTGTTACATAATGTTAACATAACTATAGCATACACTTAAAACACAAGTTTTAAAATATAGTTTATAAGTACAGTGGTCAGAATGTTTAGCCATACTATATCAAGGCAGTAAAATCACTCCCTCCGATTTGTGTGTCTAGTATCTAGTATCAGTGTTAGTCGAGTCTTGATGCGACTACCCCTATTATAAACAATAAAAACTCTCCTGTACCACCCCCACCCTTCGTATTATTAATGTAGTTTAGATCAGCTATTTCATATCTACACTTGTAGCATGATACATAAAGATCGCTAGGAAGCTAGCATCGTATAACATTGTTACTTAACAATTAACAAGAAGTTCAATATACTGTTACGTACAACGGTCGTGTATTATTTTCTAATAAGTAAACTAATTACTGTATATAACAACACTGGCATTTCGCGGAATCAATAATCTAGAACTTGTATTATTGAGGTGGTTGTTGATCATTTGTAAAATAAGTGTCTATAAAATGTCGAACTTTATAATGGGAAAGATGCCAGGGTCTACCATAAATTGATGACTGTGTAATTATACATATTAGTGATATATTATTATATTAGTGTATTTTGAATATTCGCATTCGTATTCGCAATAAATATGCGAATAAAAAATTTACCGGTTCAAATTTATAATTTAGAAAAAAAAACAATATTTAAATATTTATTACTTTCAACTTTCTTGCATAGCTTGCTTTTCACGTGTTCAGAATCAGAGACTTGAAATTTGACTTGACTTTTATACCTAATTTACTCATTTTAGACAATTTACAAACAACATTAAATCGTAATTTGAAACAAGAAAACCACTTTTTGAGCACAAATTTGCGATTTAAACTAGAATAACCAATAACCTCAAAACTAGACTTGAATTGACAAAAATAAGACGTAAGAACAGACGAAACGATTCGGTTGTATTCGGCTATTTTCGCTGTGATGAGAGAGAAATTTAAGTCTCTACGTGTGCGCATAGACGCTTAGTGCATGTGTTCGTATAGTTGTAAATTGAGAGCTAACAGATAGCGCTGTTAAAGTAAAAAAGTTAATATTCGCATTCACGAATGTCGAATCACGTATTCGTGACATCACTAATACATACATACTACTATCTTACTAAACATAGTTTTATCGTATAAATCATAATTGTAATAGAAATACGTATATTTTAATAAAACCAAAATATATATAAATGATTTTAATATTTAATTACCTTGAAACAAAAAAAGTTAGACCTTTGAATTTTGAAGAAGAAAACAGCCCTTAAAATAACTTTTATAAAGCAATTCTTCATCAGAACTGCCTGCGAGAAGTAGTAGTTTCTCCAAGAGCTTCCTATAAAGGTGGTTCCTATCTCTTACCTTCAACTTTTTAGGAGTCCTTTAGCAGGAACTGAAGTGGCTATTTAGCAAAAATATTTAAGAGCTTATTATTTACAAACATAATGGAAATATTGTTTTAATTTCTTTTTACTAGCTTATAGGAACTTATTTTAGTATTGATTCTTGATTTGACAAATAATTTGAAATTTGGTCATTCATTTTAGATAGTGTTGTGTTTTTCTATTTTTGAGCATTAGCTGAAACGGTTAACAGTCGTACGTTTAGTTTCTCACCGATAGAGGACAGGCATGCTACAAAGTGAGAAACGTCATGAAGGACGAGCTCGCAACATTCTTTGTTCTTTTGTGGTCTGTTTTCAATGACCTTCAAGCCTAGCTGCCATCTTGCAAAGCTGTTGCAGGGAATTTTCAGAAGTGTGGAGTAATATTTCATATTATATTTTAAAGGAAATAGAAAAATAGATTAGAAAAATCCACAAATTTGTGTGTTTTTTATTATGATTTTATTGCTAATATTTCTGAACAGCTTGTAGTAATTAAAAACACGATTTTATAACGAATATTTCAGGGTATTAACCATTGCAAAATAATCGAATATCATCCGAACTGCTCATAAGATACGCCTGAATATTTGTGTGAACTTGTGGTAACTTTACAGACTCCCTACATTTTCCATCAAAAAGATCCCATGTGCACATTTCTTCAGCTTCGGAACTTGAAACTATGTAATTGTTATCCTGGATGATAGACGCTGTAGACAAGCATAAAATAGGTGCCGAGTGTCCAACCAATAAACATCTGGTAGTAATTTTCAGAGAATCTGGATCTACTTGTCAAAGACATATTTGGCCATCATAACAACCAGTTACTAATGTTTTCAAATCCTTCGAAAGGTAAATGCATGATATGCAATGTTTTGGAGCGTATTTTTCCCATAACACAATGGATACAACCAAATTTGTCCCAGGCATTTTGTAATTCTCAACACTATAATTTCACTGAAACTGAATTGGGACGGATTAAAGAATTGAACTTGTCGACTAGTAACTAAAAATTTTATTCGCCATTTTACAATAAAATCAGCTGTTTGACAGAATTTTCTTTTTGAATCACGCATTCAATACGGAAGTTTGGCAGTGTTTGAAACCTGTTATTGATTCTAGTAAAATTATGTTTGATTAAGTCATACACATATTTGCAAGTGTTGTACTATAATTGAGTTTACTTACTTTATTAACTCTTTATTTATATATTTGGTAGTATAAAATATTCTTCCAGAAATAAATATGTTGTTGTTCTTTTTAAAATAAATTAATAAAAATGCAACGACTTTGGTGGAAGGGTTTTATTGTAGGCTTTCAAATTTCTGACAAGAACACACACCAACTTATATTGTAGTTATGGTTCAAGAGTTATTGAATATATCGTTCTGTGTAATACAAAGACTGTTTATTCGACTTTTTATTCGATTAATTCATTTCTAACATCCGATCCTGCAGTGGTTTGTCAACAATGATGTCCGGATGTGCTCAAGTGGATAGAGTTTCAGACGTAGACTAAATAATATCGAGTTGTCTATAATGCCAATAAATGTGAAATGTGAGGATTAAAATTTTAGTATAATGCATTTCAGATCAAAATCACATTATTTTAAAAAGTGATCGTAAAATGAGTATCTAACAAATAAATTGAATTAATGTGACCTAGGGACGTTTGAACAAAGACAATAGTTCTTCTTATCTAAGTACTTTCTTAATTCTTATCCTGTTGTACATAATAGATTCATTCGGAAATCTAACTTAACAATATAATATATAACAAAGTATGTAAATGTTTACCTTTTACGCAATGCACCTTGTTGTGTAAAAGGTAAGGTTAGTGGCCATAACATTTACATACTTTGTTATATATAATTTGTTAGGTTTAAGTGAATTAACCGTGAAAGAAGATGCTAATGGGCATCATGCTATTGTGCCATTCACTCTTGCAAGATAAATTCCGATGTTAACGATGGTTCTTTGGATTTCCGAATGAATCTATTATATACAACAGGATTAATTAATTGTTCCTAAAATTGGGGTAATTTAAAACTAATAAAATACGGAAGATAAATAAATAAAACAAGTAAATCATATAGATTAAACGGATGAGTAAACTAATTTATGTAGGTAGCTACCAATGTAAACAATAACAAACTGAGATATTTGGAGTTGTTGTTTGAAGTGAACTTAGGCTTAGAAATTCAGACCCTTAAGACCCTTATAGTGTCAGTACCGTTACTAGCAAAATATTGTTAGATAATTACTACACTAATATCTCCCTAATGAAATTCGAATATGATCCGTAATCACGACAATAAATAAATATCTATTACAATAATAATGCTTTCACTAGATAATCCGCTTTCTGTGAGAGAAGTAAAATGCTTCTTACTTCAATATATCCTTTTTTAAAAAAATTAATGAGAATAAAAACCATTGAACTTTCACAGCCAGAGTTCCTATCCTTCTACTACCTAATCGAGTATGCGAAACCGTTAATCCAGCGATCTTTATTGTTTCAGCGGAAGCACATTTGAAGGACAGTGGCAAAATGGGAAAAGACACGGACTTGGAGTTGAAACGAGGGGTCGTTGGGTATATAGGGGCGAATGGACGCAGGGTTTTAAGGGACGGTATGGAGTGCGCCAATCGAATACATCGTCGGCGAAGTACGAGGGCACGTGGGCCAATGGACTGCAAGACGGCTATGGATCAGAGACATATGCGGACGAAGGTAAAGATGAAAAGTGTGTTAAATTTATGTACATATTGAGCTTACATATTCGAAAATTATAATTAGTGCATTGTTGTAGTACTTAATCGAATGTGAATGATGCTTTGTTATTTTATAGAATTCCTACGTAAGCACCGGCACATTTCGTAATATAGATCAATGTGACGTTTTTACAAATAACAAGCGGATTTAGTACACATCTAATAACGATTTTTCAAACACGTCACGATTGAATCGATTGGTTAGTTGCTGAGCATGTTTGGAAACAACAAACTGTCATTTGTGTTTATTCATTCAATGGTTATTTCTGATTTCATCCACTATTAAGTGGCGGACCAAATGATGAAGGGATTGAGCAATATTTTTGGAAAAAAGCACTTTGTCGCAGAAAATGTCGTCATTATATAACTGGTATTAACCTCTATTATTACTTCAGAAGATAATTCCTCAAAAAAAAAGGTCTAGCAAACTCCAATTTGTCCCTTTTAATTAGTATTAATTGACAATCTCTATTGGTTTCCATTCACTTTGACTTTTTTTGTGCTTTTTCCAATTCCAATCATAAGAATTAGACGATTAGCACATAAGATTTGTTGAATGTTTAAACAAGAATGAATCACAAAATAACTGCACTCAATTGATACATTTAATGCATATATACCACAGTTTAAATCCAATATCTTTAGCTATCCAAATGATTAGACGTTTCAAAATCATACAAAGAATTTAAAAAATAGTGCATTTATAATGCTTATGATAAAATATACTGGAATTATATTATTGAAATTTCACTTCTTAAGTTATTAACCTACTTTTCTAAATATTAGTAGAATAGTCATTTTATAGTGGCGTTAGTTATTACCTATTGATGAGTTCAGTTTGCATTTTGAAGTCGTTACTCCTAAATACATGAGTGATCCCAACCTAACCAACTTCTTGAATTAGGAGCGAAATCTTCCATCATATACCAATAAAACTATATTTTTAATACCAATATTTTACCTTGTCGAGAGCTCGGTGCTGTGCATCTTAAGTTGTACTAGAATTTGCTATTCAATTTTTCTTTTTTTTGTATTCCTTTGCTCTGTACTAATTCTATACTTTACTCTCTCATTTGACAAATACATTGTATAGTTACAATAATCACGTTTTGTTTGATGACCTTCTTATATTTTAGAGTATTTTACACGCGCCAAGCAACATACATTAAAATATAGAATAGCTTATTTAAAATGAGACTGCATCTAACATGCGTTGTTTTTAGCTATGATTAACTAATGATCTAATTGTAAGTAGGAATGTCACATAGTGCAAATATTTATCAATCAAGTAGCATTGTATACTCTCTACATTCCGATTAAGAGATTTATAGTTTCATATACAAACAACGTATACCGTATCGAGATATCAGTATAGTCAGTCCGATGCTACATGAAGCCACTAGTAGGTGTGAAACTAAGATGATAGAAAAAAAAACAATAAAATGTTAGTTCCCTTAAAAAAAATATAAAGAGGAGTATAAAATATTGTTTGATCCAATCTATACATTTATTAAATTATATTTTTTTCGACATGTTTTGCTCTGCCATGAGAGCATATCGAGTCTTTCTTCTTTTGCCTGAGGATACTCTCATGGTGGAGCGAAACATAATAATATAATTCAATAAACATAGATTTAATCAAACAATATTTTATTCTCATCTTTATGGTAATGAATCCAGTGGACTACAGACTTCATCAAAGAAAAATTGTTGTTCGTGTCATAGTCCAATATATTACTAATAGGTTTTGTCAGCTGACCAGATTTCTATCTCGCGCACGGTATATTAATTGGAATAGCAATAGCATTTGCTTTATTCATTTGAAAATTGAAAGAGTTATAATGATAAAGTAACATTTATTATGAAAATGATAGTCATACACATTTATAATACAATGCGATTTGTGCCTAGTATTCTCTCATTTATAATACATCTCCATTGGAAGTTTGTAAGCGTTGATATTTTTTCCTGGCAAGTATTCAAATCATCAGGACTCATGTAAATTACGTCAAACATTTCGATCTTTTACTAAATACGGTGGCATCACTTTTATTATCATTATGAACACAAAATAAAGGTTGTTTAATCGTTTTGTAAAAACTTATTTAATTTATCGTACAAAGAAAATACATGCATAGCAATTTTATACTGTTATTGCTATATTGTTTTATTAAAATCTCTAAGAAAGAGAACTGGGAATGTATACGTGCTCTGAATCAATTTTACGTGGAACTAAGATCAGGAGGAGGCTGGAGCACCTTTTACGGGAAGAAATGGAAAAATTGGCAAAAAGATCGCTTGAGAAGCAAGTTGGAACATTGTTCATGAAGTTATTCTAAACACGAATACACATAATAATTGATTAAAGTTCTTAATATGGAGTTGTATGATGATAGTTCTCGATTTTGAGAAGAAAATTGCTCTTTCTAATCGAATTTTGAGAGAGATAGCTGTTTTCGTGTTTGCTCTGGTTAAATAAGTTTTTAAATTCATACTCATCTATAATATATTTTAAAAAAGTTAATTTTATTAAATTACGTTTAATAATTATCAGCATGTGCTTGCTCTCTGCTGTGGTACCTTGATATTAAGATCTACACTTTATCTATGAAATGCTAAATAATTACAATTCATCCTAATCTCCGTGCTCCACCTAAAGGAACTAGAGTAGCCTATACCTACCTATTCTAACTACTATATGGATTCCATAACAATAATTCCTACCCTAACTAATAATTTCCCTATGATTATTGATAATAATAGCAAAAATATAATAAATCGGTCAACTATCAGTTGTTATTGTGTTTGTACCCATAAAATGACTAGTTACCTCCCAGCATTCGCCAAGGAGTAAGGAAAAGAACCTTACTATGGAAGTAGGACCTGAAAAGCAGCCCCAGGCCTTGTTATTGATACCCAGCAAAAAGATGGACCAACGTAACATAATCCTAATTATTCAATAATAATCAATTGCACTTAAAGGTTTATTTTAAATATTTACACTAAAGAGTGTGAAATATTCATTTATAATACATACTATCCTACTAACTATCTAAAAATCATGCCGTAACCTACCTAATTCTTTAACAGCATTACTAATAAATGCCCACAATTCGACGGCATCGTTATCCTTAATATCTGTTTCTCGTCAAGACCAATTTAACCGCTTAGCTAACACTCTAACTTCCGTATGCGACCGCCACTCATCAGTGAGTAGACATTCAAACAAAATATGCCCCCGCATCTACCCCACCACATTCACAGCGCGAATCATTAACCCTCCCAATTAGCGATCGTTGCTTTTTGTGGAATATGTGAATAACTAGCGGAATGGTGTGGAGCATTTGGAAATTATTCTGCACTATCGTCATCCGGTAATCGCTCTGCATCAACAATTGCCATGTGGGCATAGTCTTAAGTTCTACTTTCCAGGAGTCTAAATCTAAATTAATTGTCATTCACCCTTATAAAAGATCTGATTGCACAGTTTCGATAAAAATGAAAAATTCTTAGCTGAATGCTCTACGAATAATTTTTAGGATTAGCAGTAGATAAGTACTTGTCTTAGGAACATCATATAAACGAATTATGTAAAAAAATGAACTTCTTCACCTACGCTATAAAAGTTTCAAAACACAATGTTGACTGTATCTTTGTTGATGTTTTACAGAACTTATCTGGAATCTGTTTTAAGATACAACATTATGACTTACTCATTTTAGAAGATTACCTACTTTACAAATAAAGTTATCTGAATCGTTTGTTCTTTGAAATCTTGCGATACTTGTAAGCCTCACATCATTAAGTATAAAATAATCACACTGTCATCACTGTATCTCTATGCATGTACTCCATTTACTAAATTAAATATATCAAAATTTACAAAAATTACACGTAAACCGTTAACGGAGAATTGTACTATCTATATAGCAGCAGGGACAAGCTCGCAAAATCCTTTGTTCTTTTGTGGCCCGTTTTCAATGACCTTCAAACCTAGCTGCCATCTTGTAATTATTTATATATTAATAAATATGTTGTGGTTCTTTCTCAAATAAATTAATAAAAATGCAATGACTTCGGTGGAAGGGACTTTCAAATTTCTGACGCGAACACACACCAACTTATAATTAGGGTTCAACGTCAAGAGTTATAACTATATAGTTCTGTGTAATAAAAATACTGTTACTTTTTATTCGATTAATTCATTTCATGGTTTGTCAACATTGATATCCGGGGGTGCACAAGTGGGCAGAGTTTCAGACGTAGACTAAATAAAATCAAGTTGTCTATAATGTGAATAAATGTAAAATGTGCCGATTAAAATTTATACTAGTATAATGCAGTTCAGTCCAAAATTACATTATTTTAAAAAGTGAATACAAAATGAATTAAGTTAGTTATTGTGGTACATAGCGATAGAGATTAACATGAGTGTATAACAAATAAATTGATTTAATGTGACCTAGGAACCTCTGTACAACGACAACAGTTCTTCTTATCCAAGTACTTTCTTAATTTTTATCCTGTTGTATATAATAGATTCATTCGGAAATTCAAAGAAACTGCGACAATCGTTAACATCAGAATTTATCTTGCAAGAGCGAATGGCACAATAGCATATGCCCATTGGCGTCTTTTTTCACGGTGATTTCACTTAAACCCAACAATATAATATATCACAAAGTACGTAAATGCTATGGCTACTAACTTTACCTTTTACACAATGCACCTCATCAAGGTTCATTAATTTTTTTTTAAAACTGCAAGGGTAATTTAAAACTAATTAAATACGTAAAACAAATAAATAAAACAAGTAAATCATGTAGATTAAACGGATGAGTAAACTAATTTATGTAGGTACCCATGTAAACAATAATAAACCGCCATATTGGGACGCTGTTATTTGAAGTGAAGTTCGCTTCTTAAATTTCGGTTTACATTTTGAAGAATAGTTAATTGTTTCTGAGAGGGGTTGGGTCAAGTAGAGAAAATATAACAATAACTTATCTTTATTTAGCCTGCACTATCAAAATGTGCCATAATATGTAGAGTGTTTGCCTGTTTGTATTCATGTTAACACGTCCATAAAACTGTATATGGACGTGTTTATTTTTAATTAACTAAATTTCGTAAAATATGTAATTCATTGTGTTGACACTATTCCAAACTTAATTTTTTTTTGCTAAATCTACCCAACCTTAAAACCAAAAGAAAAATAATACAAGCAATTACAGATAATATGTAGGGTGTTCCATTTATTTTTTCATATCGTTGGTGTGTAATTTTCTGCTGGGTCACTTTGTATGTTTTGAAACAATTTTAAACCGTGCTTTTTATGAATCCATAGAGCCCTGAATAAAATTATATTGAAAATATGTTACCGCTTTTCCTGTAAATAAAAAGCATAGTGTGTTTAAAAATCATTCGCTGTACATCTAACTGCAGCACTTTTCTGCTAATCTTTTATTCTTGAAACCGTGTCAAGGATTATATATCCTCCTAAACCTTTGTGTCGGCATCGATTAAATTCTCCTTCAATTAAACTCGCTTTCTTAGCGTAATTCATTGTTTGCATGAGCGTATTGTGCTAAACGGCACTGAAACAAGGAGCGAACGGGTTTTATTCCGCATAACAATTAAACGTCCCGTCTAATCTCATAACACGCCAATAACAACAGATGTTACTAAGTTTCCGCAGCTTTAGCAGAATTAATTCAGCGCTTAACAACTAGAAATGCGTTGTGTGAAAGTGTGACCTTTACCGTCGCTGACAGCTGACCTATTTGTACCTTTGATCCGCAAGGATTAGCTGTACCACTGGGATAAAGGGACGTCACGCAATATCTTTGGGTCTTAATTAAGTTTCTACCAGTATTCAGGCTCTGATAGCAGAAATTACAATGTAAAAAACGTGGACTGTTTCAATTTGGGAACTCAATTAGCTAATGATCGAATTTGATATCGGTAAATTACTGCGGAACAAAGTTTATCTACGACGTACAACCAGTAATCAATTCGTAATGAAAGTATTACGCAGTTTGTAATTATTTATGATAGAACAATGAACGCACGCAATATAGCTATAGTAAATGAAACTCGTAAAAACTGCACAGATGTACACAATGAAGATGATGTTTGTGCTTTAGTAGTTAACATCTTGATGATAGAGCGTGTTATAATGGAACTTTCCCGTGCATATAAGTTATAATACCAATATATAACGACCTGAATCCATTGTGTTGCAGTTTAGCTCTTCTTTATAGGAATTAGGGTGTTCTGATGTCGCAAGCTTCCTCTGTTTCTCCTTGACAGTTTATATTATTTCTTTGATGTGGCAAATTTAGATACGGCAGGCAGCGTCTGTGCATTACTCGACTAATGGAAGTTAAACTAACAAATATGATCAAAGACGGTCACAGAAATGATGATGGTAGATGACTGGATGCAGACACATTTTATCAGCGGGAAACATGTTGGAAAGTAATTTGCTTTTATGCAATTATAACACCGATAATTTTGGATTTGGTATATGTAACCGTCTACGAGAAAACGAGATTTTCAGAATGATGACTTCAAAATTGGTTATATTTTGTCAAGAAGCGCTCAAACTGATATCAGTTTCTGCGATTCTATTCTAATATTTTTTGCCTTGAGAGAGTTATTCATATTTTAGAAAAAGAATGCTTAGTCTAGGAAATTTAGAAATTCTTAGTTAATAGTTAGGATAATATTTCTAAAACTTAAATAGATAACAAAGACAAATGGAATCAATTCTTTTCTGATAGACAGCAAGTATAATTGCTGTCAAAGCTATAAACATTCATACAAGAGCGCCTCTAGCATGCACTAAAAAAATATTTTCTTGGTTATGCATTGAATTAATATAAATTAAATAAACTCTACCAGGGCTCTCTCATATCGACGACATTCGCCAATGGACTACCTTCAAAGATACCTCCCTAGATTTCCTGTATATCCTTCGGCATGCCCATAGGGATAGCCTTGGCTTGTGAATCCTTTCCAAAATTCCAGGGAAGTACCTCATCAAATAAGACGCCTAAATATTTTAAATTATCTGCAAACACAAGCTTTACACCTTGAATAGTGATGGTACCAGGTATTCCGTATTCAGGTATTTTCTTCTTCCTACCGTGGTTTTATTCTGACTTAATTTTTTCGGCTGCACCAACTACAGATGATTAACGATCTGTTGGAGAGCTGAGGAAATTTCTTTCTTGCCTGATCCTCTTAGTAGTATGACGATATCGTCCATATGGGCCTCCACCTCAGCTCCGAGCGCTTCAATGATAGTTGTCGGGTGACCATAGTAATGGGGACAACAGTCCCCTGCGAATACCCTTCATCTGAATTTGACTACCTCCCAGCCTAGAGTTGTTATGACAAGTCTGGTGGTAAGCATAGCGGCGATCCAGCCTATTATGATCGGTTCTACACATCCCACTTTAACCACTTTGCCTAAGAATGAGAGCATTATCAAATGCCCCCTCTATGTCCACAAATATTGCCATTGCCATTTCCTTGGATTCGAGAGATTTCGAAACCCTGGAGACTTGATTGTTTAAACACAAGATCTGTGGATTGGCCTGCTTGATAGTTTTGCCCAGGTTTACAATAACGGTCATGTTTTCATAGGTTGGCCACTTACAGTATTAGCAAGATAAAAAATACTGTTTACATTACAAACTATATTATATATAACAGCGAAAACATACGGGGCAGTAATCAAGTGGAGAAGGACAGAAGTGTCCTCCCCAGTGAATCTGCTAACCGCTGTCCAGAGACAGGCATTGCTGGGAATTGGGAATCACTGGTGCAATCAACAGCACAGTTACCGCTTCTTTGCAGACCATTCTGCCTGCGCAGAAGTGATTGCCAAAGGGGCTACATGAGGAGGAAAATAAGTATATTGACTGATAGCCAGGCTGCTATCAAGGCAGTATCAAACCCTGTAACTAGGTCAAAACTAGTTAGAGACTGCAAACAATACCTCAACACATTGACACGAGACTACACGGTGTCTCTGATTTAGGTGCCGCGGGACATGATGATATAAATATAATAGCCGACGAACTAGCCAAGAAGGGCTCTAAAAGATACTTCATAGGTCCAGAGCTCATATGTGGGATTACCAAGGACTCTGCAAAAAAGAGAGATTTGGAGAAAGTACAAAGAAACGGAGGTCGACTGAAGATCAACTCCATACTAAAGCGCTAATAGGGGACGAGGATGCTAAATTCTCTGACCTACTCAGCCGCAGCAGGAAAGAAGCTAAAACCATTACTAGGCTGGTGACTGGACACTGTCCCTTGAAAAAGCATCTATACAACATAGGTCGAGTAAGCGAACCGTGGTGCAGAAGATGCAGACTACAGGTGGAAACGAGTTTACATGTGATTTGCATATGTGAGGAATTGAAAGTACTCAGGCAAAAACATTTCGAGAAGGATCTATTGGAGCCCTCGAGGGTTCTCAAGTTTCCACTGGGCAAGATACTGGGCTTTATAGAGAGCACCAAGCTGCTCGAATGGAAGTAAGAGATTTAATAACTTCAAAAAAAAAAAACTACATTAAACCGAAAGGTTTCAAACTATTCTTTGTTTTCGAGTGTATATATTGCATTTAGTTCTTCCTATATTGTGTGACAGAGGAACGTTTTATTTAAAAATTACTAAAAATGTTTCATCCCTAATTATGCAAACGCAGTTCGTCAACTGAAAACTAGCTTACTGTAATCTCTTGACTTTTTTTGGATTGTCAATGTACGAGATTCGCTATAGTGACGACAAGTATTTGACGAAAAACGGTTGAAGACGTTTCAAAAATTTGACACGAATCACAATAGCTGGTCTGCAAATCTGTTTTATAAAACTCTAGCGATGCTCCGGAAAATACTAGTCATTTTTGAATTCTATATTTTTCAACAAACATTGACTAATACAACTAATACTAATACGTAGATGACATCAGACTCCTTTAACTAAGGTTGGTTAGTATTTTAACACAAAAATATAAATGTGAATAACGTGTACTCAGAAACTAAATATATCACTATTACATTGTTGACAATAATGTTGCTGATTAATTTAGTTGCGTGATAAAGTATTATTCATCAATAATATTCTAAAATTGTCGCCTTCGTGGACAAAAATTCTTTCTGGTTATTTATATTACTTTTTCAGGAAATGCTATAGCGTATACTGTCCAGTTTTAGCCAATAGAAAATTTCTGCGGCACAAAATAATGACAAATAACTGTGCAGTACAATAACGATATGGTGCGTGGTGCGATGAAAAATGCCGCATGAAAAAAAGAAAACCTTTCAGTTTAGCAGTGCATTTCATGAGGCGTAACGTTGAATATTTTACTGTTATGTTCTGACAGTTATGAATAGACGCCGTGTACCTACCAATAGGGGAAAATACGAAGAAAGAATATTTTATGTTGTACCTACACGGCACATTGCGATAACAATCGTCGCTGTTACGTTCTTTAATTACTCGGTCGGTGGCGCCGTTTTTCACTCTGACTGACAGCCTGAAAATTGCCTTCAAGTTGGCTAATAATTGATAAGGAAGAATGCAGGTAAGATACGTGATATAAATACAGCATTTACGAGCACTAATAACCGCATAAGCGATCAACAGGTTTGGCACATTTTCGTATTACCCAGGTATACATATTTAATGTTAGCGTTGGGGGTATAGTTTAGTCAGTATTTCGTCATATATTTGTGAATAGTGCAGGCTATCTCTCACGCAGTATTAATTTGAAATTCTAAATATTGTATATTTAGTTTTATATGTTTTAGAATACTTAAAGCTGTGCAGCAGATAACACTGAATACTTCAAAACATCTACCACAAACTTCGCTGTGTTGGACTCACGTTTCGTTAGCATAATAATAAACATTAACTATTGAATTTCGAGATGTTTCCAATATTTGGATTTTCTCTGTTCTACTTCACTTTTTACTTTCCACAGTATCGTGATATTTCTAGTTCTTCTTTTAGTGAGATTATCTATTATTTCAACCTTACACCTAACGGTATAAGGGCTTTAGTTTAAGTAAGTATCAATTATTTCATTTCTTTCCGCTCGTGGGTGTCCTTGTTCCATTTTCCTAGTTCGTTCAGTTTTCCTACACAGTAAAAAAAATATATTGTGATATTACGACAAACTGACTGTATTATTTTCCAATATCTTTATGGTAACACCGTTTTTAAAGTAGGCTTGCGGTATTTGTTTGATATGAGCTGTTAATTCACAAACATCAATGTAATCGGAAAGGTTTATTCCGTAAATTTACTTCGCGATATGAATATTATTGTTAAAACTGTAATATTACACTCAGGATATTTACGATTGTATAGGTAGAGGGGACAATTCGTTTCTGAACGTGAGCAGTCACAGGTATGTTCCATCTTTAGCAAATCAAATGCGAATCTAAGCTCCACAAATCTTCGATTATTAATGCAATCGAAGTTTCAGCACATTGAAATAGTAATTAAAAATTGTTTTCAAACAATTTTGAATTATGCACTGCTCGGAACGCAGTACTTGTAGTTTCGGTTGCATAAATAATCGAAGATTTGTGGAGCTTCAATTCGCATTTAATTTGTCAAAGATGGTACATTGAAATGATTGTGTCTTCTCGTGCCTATGCTGCAAAACATGTTACTCTTTCTTTACGTCCAGTGTAATATAATTGTCAATCAATTATTTTCAAACATTTATCTTCTCATACGTCTTTCGGTGAAGATTTTGGCAATATTTTTGCAGAAATATCTTCTGAATAGCAAGTTGCTTTCGGAAACAACGTTTCTCACAAGTTAAACGTTCCCGGACAAGTTGGCAGTTATTAACAGCAAAGTATCGTGTACAAACACATTACACTACTCTGATTCAACAAGATCATTTTGCAACTTTTTAACCTGTTTTGCTAAAGATTTCATGCAACACTGAAAACGTTACGAAAAATTGCAAGTACAGAATGTAAAGCTGTATGTAACTGTATAGCAATTAACTATACATAACAAACACTGGAATTTTAACAAATAGCATTAGTAATGTTATTGTAGTTTTACATTCAATAACTGTAATATTCCAGGCGTGCAATTACCAGGAATAATACTGTAATCTTTTTTCACTGTGTAAGCACCCCCAAGCCATTCTAAAGTCAATTATGTGTGAGTGCCGGGAGATATTATGAGCGAAACATTATGATAATCTCTTGTTTTCAATAGTTTCTGCTTCAAGAGTATCCGACTATTTAGCCATGATTTTAAAATATTTGGTTCTAGCCTCACATATTATTAATTCAGCTCACTCTGCCGTACAGCGGGATCAAATGGGAAAACTCAGAATAAACTTAATATTTTTCTAGCCATCGATTACTCTTATTCGATTAAAAATAAAAAATACATTGGAAACCAACCAAGATTTGAGATTATTTAGACGAAGATAGCATATCCCATTACTACGAAAATACATACACCAACAAACTATCAATTCTACCGATATTGGATGATACAAACGTTCAAAATATAAGCTTAAATTTTATTATTTTTATTGTTTCATAGTTACTACTTTTCATGTAATTACTATTATCACTGACATTATTTTTCTGTTACTACTTCATTGCTATTATTGTAGTTATATTGTATCAATATTACAGCCTTTTCATTATTGTTAAATGTATATATGTTGTCAATATCGATATCAATGGGTCTGGCGACAATATACTATCTATCTATCTTTCCTACGCTATGTTCTTATCTTATATATACTGAATCTAGTGTAGTTGCAGTTCAACAATTGCCATTCAGCAGGGCCAAATTGCCCCAGTCTTTGGACTGCCAGAAACTTTGAAAAACAGGTCATTGAGGCATTGAGCTTAACCTTCTGCCTGCCATTGTTCCATAAGAGGAAGATGTTCTTTTTACTTTATTCTATTTTTATTATTACTAGAAATAAATTTATTCATTTCTTATTTTCTTCTTCGTAATTCATAATCACAAGAACATTGCTGATATATTTTTCGAAGTTTAAATAATTTTTATAGTATTTGGAAATATTTGAAAGAAAAAACCATTTAGAAATGTTCATCTCTCGTGAGTGACTAAATGAGACAGCAAAAAAAATATCCTTCGCGGCTTCTATTTTCCATTTTCAATATACAATTGGATAGTCTCTATGTTAGGTTACTAATATGGGGCCCCCATGTCAATCTACCATCTAATATTCTTCCTAGATATTTGATTGGCATGTTTGAACTAAGGTTAATGTGGGCATTTAAAGTGAAAATTAGAGATTTTGTTTTTTTTCCCGAATTTAATGTGAGCTTTGTTCTTAAAAGATAGGCTTCAGCCTGTGATAGTGCCATACGGGAGAGCTCCTTCAACATCTGTCAGACATTAAAATACAGGTGTCCGCGTATGTAATGTGTTTTGAAAAAACGCAATCACTCATGTCGTTAATGTATAAAATGAACAGTATTGGTCATTTTTTTATCCCCAGAATCCACTATGTGTGATCTTCCCGTAATACAGCTCTTAACAAAAGAAAAAGTCCTTCCCCGAAAACCAATTTTCTCAAGCTTAAGCCTGGCTGGTAGTCGACTGGCTTGCATGCTTGGCTAGTAGTGCAGAGTCCGGGGTTCAAATCTCGCTCTGGTCAATTACGATAATCGGTGTTTTTCCGGGGTCGTAATGTTGATTAGAAGGGAGATGTGGCTCTGCGGGGGCCTGATAAGCTAAAAATATAGTTTAGGTATAGCTATATATAGCACCCCTTAAAAAAAAGCAGCAGTAGGCCATGTGAAACGCTGTCAAAAGCTTTGGTAAATCCAAAAACTGTGCCACCACCATATTTCCCTTTTCTAGTTCATTTGAAATATGTATTAAAAGGTCCAACAAAGCCGTTTTAGTGGACCTATTTTGTCTATAGCTGGCATTTCTGAAAAAGTACCCTTCCTCTAAATAATTCAGCAGTCTGGTTTCGAACGCAAATTCAATACTTTTGAAAGAACAGGTATTAAACATATTGGTCTATAGTTTTCTGAAGGATTCTTAATTCCACTTTTAAAAATGGACACAATCCTAGACTTTTCCAAGCATGCGGGAAGGACACCCTCGCTAAAACAATAATGAACTAAATGTGCCGTGTATGGTGAAAGTTCTGTTTTGTCTAATTTTAAAGAGTTCAAATTGAAAAAATCTCTAGACCTACTACTGCTTAGAATATTTATATATTTTATGATCTCTGTCTCACTTACTGGTAATAGATACATGCGGTCTTCGTCCTGTCCTCATGTTGCGCGTTAGTCTCCCCTAGAGCCAAGACCAGCTCCTGCCCCACATTAACAGAATAGTCGTTGAGTTCGTTCGCACCAACCACACTGGCAGCAGTTGAGGCCTGTTTAGGTTTAATGATAGACCACGCGATTTTTTGAACATTATTGGAATATGTCCCAGTGTTTTTCTTTCCTGTCTAAATATTACTTCTTGCGTTTTTCTGTTAAGTACACAGGTCTCTGATCCGTACTGATGTATTGACCGTAAAATTGTTTTACAGATCCTTATTTTGCTCTTCCTGTATAAGTTCTTTGATCGAATTAAGAAGTTTATTGTTAAAGCTTGTTTATTTGCCTTTGTTAATCTGTAGCTTATTTGCTTCCCTTCTGTCTTGTTGGTTATTGATGTTCCCAGGTACATATATACTTCCTGGACTCTTATATTTCTCCTTTGTGTTTTTATTTTGAGGACCTCATCTACTCCTTCCTTCCCCACATGAGAGAGATATTTTTATTTTCATCCTACTTCAAGCCCAGTCACCTTCGGCGCCAAAGTCAGCCCTCCTGTTATTTCCTCTCTTTGTTTTTATGATACTGCTAGTCTTGTGTGATTGACTTTCTCATATTATTATTTTTCTAAAACCATGTTAAATAATATCTAATAATAACCTTTCGTAATACCTGTTCAAAACCTACGAGTAATTCGTCTTTCACTTTTACTTTGCATGTTTTAATGCATGTTACTTTTAATTCGTTATCCTAAGCAGGTACTACCACAAATTTTCTTGACCTGTTAGTTTTTGTCTCAGGAAATGGTTAATACTGAATAAAACAAAAAGCTTATTTGTGTCAATTGTGGATTATAAATTTGCAAATATTGTATAATATATATTATATGTATAATACATAAATGTATAATCTGATTCTACAATTCTAATCTAACCAAAACCTTGAAACCACTACACTACACTATAACAAATTCTCTTGGGTACATCAAAGCATGCATTTGACGTGGAAATCTAGTACGTATGTAAACATACGTGCAACTCAAACTTATCAGCACTCTAACCCCACCTTTGATTGCAATGGCAGTGACGAGCGATGGTAATTTAATTAATTATCCCACTGATTATAATGTAAATCAATGAGGTAAGTATGCCTTGCGGAGACACGACGGCTGCAATTCTATTTTGCTCGATATCGCGTGAGGTTATTCGGGTGCCGAATGCGATAAATTGTATAAGGCTATGTACGTATATACGTGTGATGCATACATTCGCATAAAATCGGTGTCAGTAAATGTTCAGCGCTGTAAAAATAGCCCGGTGCGTGTTAACACGGTCTTATTGGCATTGATTTCGGCGTACGTCACCTAGGCTGGTTCCTCGACTTCCGATACTGTGCTGCCTGCTGGGCGAAGTTAATTTGCCCGAACTTGGAGTCCGTTATATTATGTTAAGAGAAGAAATCATATATTGAAGCGGCCAGAAGAATAAGGGTGGTGGAATAAATATTCTACAGTGCTAAAGAGTGCCTTTTTAAAAATGCTGATGGTCGGCTGCTTATGCATTTTGAATTTCGTGGTTTTTTTTACTCTGTAATTTTAACCTAAATAGAAAATATCTGTAAGAAGGACTGGGGACAGAAATACTTCATTTATGAAAAGCTAAATAATTGCAAATCACCCGTGCTCCACGTAAAAGTACTATACGAAGCTACCTATTCTAAGCACTATATGAATTCCATAACAGTTGAAATGTTTCTACTCTAATTAAATCATCTTTCTATAATTGTTAATAACAAAAATATAACAGAGTACCTTCGCAATTATGTGAATACTGCTAATCTCCCAGCATTCGCTAAGGAGTAACGAAAAACCATAGAAAAAAAACTTTACTCTGGGAGCAGGATCAGGGAAGAACTCCCAGACCTTGTTACTGGTAGCTGGCAAATTATTATTATTCTTCTGAGTTTTAAAGAGGTAGCCTCCACGTCTCCTCAATTCTAACAGCCATGCCGTGTTCAGGTAGCTGCTCCGTTTTCGACACATCGTGAATTTGAAGTTGAAACAGAATAGAAGTGATGATCTAAAAACAAACAAAACAACAGCAGTGCCTATTCTAATGCTTAACAATAACTGTACTCCTAATTATTCTAACCAACAGTACTTAAATTATGGATTTATATTTTCAATATTTATTCGTCGCAGCCAATTTAACCCCTTAGCTAATACCCTAACTTCCGTCCACCACCACCACCCATCAGTAAGTCCATAGAAAAGAAATACTATAGAAGATTCACTTAATACAGAAAATTTATTTCATAAAAGACGACACCTATCGGATCTTTCGCAAAGCACGACTGCACCCGTACATTTAAAATCCAAAAAGTAAGTGAGTAAAGTTGATTTTGAATAGAAGTTATTTCTATATTCAACCAAATTGTTTAATAATCTACTTTATTATAAGAGTTTTGTGTCAAAACAATTGTTAATATATTATTTATTTTAACACAATACTTAAATAACATGTTAGATTATAACTAACAGCTTCTTGCGGGTTTCGCCGTGTGTCAAAACTTTCGCTCGACGTTTCGCTGTTCATACAGATGAAACATATGAACAGCGAAACGTCGAGCGAAAGTTTTGACACACGGCGAAACCCGCAAGAAGCTGTTAGTTATAGTTACACCGACCGTGAAAGCCTACGCAGTGTTAACATGTTAGATTATTAAATAATTAAATTGAATATAGAAATAACTCCTATTACTAAAAAATGTGAGATATTCTATCACCACTTCAAATGCGTATTTATGTTTCATGCACTAATTTATCTTGCCATTTATAACTGTTTTGAAAAATTGGTGATAAGGAATACCAAACTTATTGGTTAAATTAACTTTGTATAAAAAATATTCAATTCGTGTATCACCAATTTTACAAAATCAAATATGAGTAAAAATAATAATGAAATGCAAAATCATGGTTACTGTAAATTTTGTTTATTTCTTTTTACTAGTCTTTTGCAATAGAAATCATGTGCTTGTTTATAATTTTTGTCTACATAATTATTAATATTTGATTTTCCTTTTAAAAAATTGTTTAGGCAGTTGATATAATTGAAACAGCATAATATAGTAAACTTTTCTATGGCCGTTTGATGTACATTTGCATTATGTCCACAATAAGTTCTAAAATTAAAATAAACATTATCGTCAACTATTCTAAGTAATTTTTGGTAACTATATTTCTGATAACATACAGTTGGATAATGTTTCTTTACTAAATCGTAGATATCAATTAACGAATCTAAATATTCGGGGATACAATATTGTAATTTACTAGGAACATATCTTCCATATTCTTGTTAGATACTAAAGAGTGTCATTCACTTGAAACATTAAAGGCAATAATATTTCCCTTGCAAATTTCACACAGTTCTAATTGTTTAACATATTTATGTTATGTTACTCTTTTTGCAAGCTATTGTCGAAGTATTGTAAAGGCCCATATTCTTCACTGGATTGGGAAAAGAATGCCTTGCTGCATCCTTATTGTCGCAACCCCTTACAGCACAATTTCTGTAGCGCACCATAGTGGATGTAGTACAACTGCAATTATACATGCATGATATTAGTATTGCCAGAAAATGTTTGATAGTGTACTCACCTGCAACACAATGAATGTACTGTCCTAGTAAATGTCTTTAAAACCATGTGTACAACGTAAACCAATACAATAAAATCCAAACACCAAAATAAAATAAAATAAAACAAAATCCTAAAATCCAAATAAAAACTATAAAAATACCACGTGTTGATAACCTGCACCAATACACAACGTTAGTTGAAAATGGCGATTAAAAACGATTATCGATACACAGTTATCTATAAATGACTGTAATTGCCATCTATTATGTTTGTCGCAAAATACCATTATGCCCACCTTTGTCTTACAATTTATTACTGGTAGTTCACATATAAGTGAAATACCCCTGAGTAAGTCGACATTCATAATAAAACATGCTTCGCTGTATCTACCCCACCACATTCACAATGCGAATCATTAACCCTCCCAATTCTACATAAATATGATTTAAAATTAGCCTGACCCGTTATTAATTCTACCGCCTTATACGACAAATCAACTCTCATTTCCCTAAAAGGTGTAACGCTACCGATAAATTTCCTAGTCCACCTCCCCATTTAAAGTAATATCCCACCTACCCTGCCAATCATTATCAAGTTTATCCCTAGACGTTTTTTTAACTACGTTAGCCGAAATTAACCCATACCTAATTATTGCGCTTTCCCCTTTAGACACCGCCTCTTTTGCTAATCGACCTTTTCCCCTTCCCCCTTCATTAACGATTGTACCTACGTGAGCCTTAGTTCAAAAAAGTTTTACATTCACCGTCACGCAACATATCCCAAGTATCTAATAACAAATCATTGGAATTTTTTAAATTCCCTAATTAATTAATACACATAGTCTGCTATAATTCGCATGTCCATATAAATTCCTACTCGCACCTAATATAACGTATTTCTATATCGCCCCCGCGTATAACATTACCCGTTCGACATATTACCATTAGATTACACGAGGAAGCCGCTCTCAAGGATGATAGGCCTAATTAAGAGGGTAAAATTAGAAAGCGTCTCTAGCAAAAAGGGGATCAGAATAGATCTGAAAAGGTCGCGGTGAGACAGATCTATTTGCCACTCCAACCCTAATCTAATCTAAACTACTATGCAATTGATTTTTTGCTAATCCTATTCTAATAGATAGATATCGAGGGTTATCTGTTGATGAAACTATACGAATATCACTCTGAACTCTAAAAATATATTATCTAGGCTTTCATTTCAAAATTATTTTTGATTACGTTTTAACACTTCTCTGATTATTTGTCCAGAATGCCTTTATTGCGAAGTAAAATATTCAATGAATGAAAAGTAACAATAACTTATTCTCTCATAAATATGTGAAATTTCTTCCTAGTACACTAAAAAGTGTTTAAGTTAACTAAATGTTGAGTTAAATATGGCCAAACAAATATTTGTTCACATTTTCACAATAAAATTTGTTTAAAATGATTATAATGCGTTCACACGAAAGCTAGTAAGTTGCTGCGCAAGATTTTATTTTAATTTTTAATTTTTAGATTTTAGATATTTTGAATATTTTTATATTTGAAATATTTCGGAAAAGAAACGGGCAATAAACGGGAAGAAAGAAAAGAAATAGCTCAATTAATAGCGGAGATGAGATGAATGAGAGAAGAGATGAAATCAAGATTTGAACCTAAGGGAATCATATCCTATAGATTAGAAAGCAAATATGAAATTGCGAAGGAAGAGTACGAATCACTGGAGGAAGAACAATACGAAAGAAAGCTTAAATTTACAGAGGGAAATAAAGAAGCTTTTAAGGAAAATGGCGCTAATAGGAAAAATGATGAAGAGGCAAATGTTAATAGTTAAAAAGGCGATCATTATTATAGAGAAGAATTGAGATTGGAAATTGTTTTATCAGATTTAAAACAGAATTAAAGGTAGGACTAAAAGAAATTAATGCAGAAAACTTTAAACGAATTGAAGAACAATAACAATGAACAAATTCATAATGACTTCTTCTTCTTCTAATTGGAAAAGATGGTTTTTATCCCGCGCAAGAAAGCTTCAGGACTTTTCTGAAACCAGATATAAATTGTATTATTCGAACCACGAACATATCTTTATATAATCAAATTATATAAATCAAACCTCAATATTAGAACGAGATATATAATTGTAAATAAATCTCGAAGTTATTAGAAGCAACCAGAGAAGAAATATTGTATGGAGGAGATAATTAATTCCAATCAATTTAGTAAATAAAATTCTTCTTTCCAATTCATATTTTCTACATTGACATAATCTATGAATAATATCACCCATTTCTTGACATAACTGACAGAGGAGGGAGTCAACGACACCAATTCTATATAAGTGAGCTTCCACAGCACAATGACCTATTTGTAATCTATTAAAGGTAACTATAAATCTTCTTAATATCCACGGAAAATTGTGATGCAAATTTTTAAATTAACAAAACTCTATTTTTGGAAAAAAATTTGCCCCATAAATCTAGCAGAATCATTCCACCATCTTTGCTAATCTTGAATAATTTCCTTGTGAATGAAATAATTAAAATCACTATGGTATAATCTAAAATTAGAAATCTGATTTCCACCTATTCTTGTTAATTTATTCCCCAATTTCATTACCATGTAATCCAATATGGCTATGAACCCAACAATGAATATAAATATTGCCAATTCCAACCGGTAAAGTTTCTCCAGAATATCCCAGACTAAGTGCTGATCAAAAAGCTTCTTATATTGAAGAGCCGATAAAGAGCCAAACAAGAGCCAATGTTGAATCAGAAATTATCAACTTATTTGCAATTCTACATTCTTCAATTTTACAAATAGCTATATAAATGGCCAGCAGCTCACATGTAAAAGTAGCATGGTTTGAAATATTTGCCGAAATATTTATGTTGAGTGATGGAGAATAAATCATGATAAATCTCATGATTTTCTGATATAGAACCATCCGTAAAAAATAATATATAATCATTCCACTTTTGATTAATAATTTCTTGGAAACTTTCATTAACCACATTCTGATGAGGATCAATAATCTTAATATATCTGTTCCAGTGTTCATTAAAATCAATTTTGGCGTGAAAATGTAGAAATTGATGAGGAATCCTATAGTACGGATAAATGATAGAAGAGGAAATAGAAGGAGAATAATACAAAAAAAAAATGATATGCTTCATATAAGGAGTCTTAATTTTGTTACAAGCATTTATCCCTGCATAATATGGAAATAAATTATTCAAAGTTGTTAGCACTAAATTATTATCCAAGGAGGACTTTTTTAGAATATATTTTATAGCTAAATATTTAGCTCTAATATGTAAAGGAATTTCACCCTCCTCAACAAGAAGAGCATTAGTTAAGGAGGATTTCATTAACTGCACGCAAACTTTTAAATATAAGTACATTCAATTTATTGATCCAATTTTTAGCTTTAGGGAAATATAAAAAGATTCCAAATTCTAGTTTGGATGACTTATTTTTGTTTTTATAATAATTATGAGATTTATCAGTTAAGACGTCAAAAGTTAGAATGAATAAAAATATAATTCACGGAATTTTGTACCTAATTGATAGTAATAATATAACAATATGCTGTCCATGCAATGTCTCGGAATTAAAAACAAAATAATGAAAGTTTCCCTCAAACTTGCGGATGCATGTGTAACATTGTGGGTATTTCTTAAAAAAAGCAGTTCCCAGTATCCTTACACACTATTTACTGTTCATTATAGGCATAATGCATACATTGCGTTTTAATCATATCCGACCAAGCGGTTGTTTACTTCCAAGCAAACGGTACATCCGCGAATTCGCGTGGAATTCCGTGATGCACGTATTTATTATTACCAGTAACCGGGACGAAGCGAAAATTTCGTACTCAATAAACGTCTATTGGAGGTTTCAACGTGCCGATGTTGTACACTTACACACACATACGTACATTCCTATATACGTTTGGGATTATGTTCTATTTTTGTTCGAAGTGTTTGCTTTTATAAAATTTCTTACGTTCGAGGTGGTTTACGAAAGCTGGCCACTCAACGATCGCGCGCACTGTCTGTTCCGGCTTCGATGTTTGTGCAAAATTCGGAAGGGGTATATACCTATGACCCCAAACATGTCAACAATTTTCCGAAATTACTCTAATGCTCTTATAAGTTTGAATATTCTTTCCTGTAATTTACATTTCAATCGAATAAAGGCTACATAGTTTTCTTTTCTAAAGAAAGTTAGGGGTTAAAACCCAATATGGTGTACCACCTATCAAAGACAAACTGTAATTTCTTGTATTATTTTTCTTTTGGGTTTAAGGTCGGGTAAAATCAGTGTTTTTACTTACACCTCGTAAAATTAAGAAAAAAAAAGTGTATAATTAGATATATTTAACAATATTGCTTGAAAAAGTTATCACAAAATATAACGAAACGATCGTAGCAGAAAAATTAAAATAAAATGCAAAGGAGAACTTAAAAAAAAATTTCACTGATTTTACCCGACCTTAAACCCAAAAGAAAAATAATACAAGAAACTACAGTTAATATTGGAAGGCTAATTTTGCAGATAATTAACGAAACATATCAAAGACAAAAGTCTTGACTTAGTATTTCAAAATTTCTCTTTTTAATTTTGAGTCAAGACTTTTGTCTTCGATGGTACATACATCACGGTGGTCAAACCCATGATAACTTACGTATCTCTGGTATGGTGGATAAAGGTGCACCAGCAAATTGCTATAACTGAACTTAGCAAGATACAGAGGCTTGCGTGTTTAGGAACTTTTTTTATTTAAACGGAACACCCTGTATTTTATTTCATTATTAGGTTCCCTATGAACTTTTGTACAACTTTGTACAACCTTTCCATACTTCGTTATACTATCTTAAAGCCTTATCAAGATAAAAATTAATTTCAATATTTTTTGGGCAAATCCGACCCTTACAGAAATATGGTTATCTTTGCTTCTTATAATGACTAAAAGTGTAAATTTTAAACATAACTTGACGTGATATCAAATTTAAGTAGAATATACAGAGCGTTTCATAAGTTACGTTTATGAGGTATGTATGAAAAAATACATTGAAATCATTTTCTGAAGGAAACAGTCTGTATGTTAATCGCTCCTTGCAAAGCCTGATAAATTTGCTTTTACGACCTTTTCTAATGTAGTTTTATTTGATATAGGCTGCGAATGTGTAACAACAACACATTCATTGTGTTTTACTAATTTATTGTATCTTACTTAAGTAATGATTCTTGGAAATGGAAGAACTAGCATACGCAAATGAAGTCATTATGAATTTTATTTATTATTTATGAACAGTGAAATAAAGACATTACCATGAAAGCTTTTCAAATTTATAGTCAATGAACAATAAAAAGTTTTCAAGATTACAAACATTTTAGTAATTCTGGATCCTCATTACAAGTACTCAGAGTTTTGCCTAAACCCATAAAAAATGAAGAGAACGTCATCAACGTTTTAGCATACTCTGGAAGACGTCCCCAGTCATTAATACGTTGTGCCGGCCAAGAGTTAGGAGTATCGCGGGCATCTCTTCAGAGGATTCCAAAAGAAAACAAAATGCATATAAAGCATGCTTTTTTTAAGTAGGTATACTGTTGAAAATTTTAACACTTTTTTGACTAATTTAATAGTCAGGAGAGGTCCACACTCTTTTCGTGTTATTTTGTCGAGAACTATAGAAGTTTAAATTTGACGAGCAAAGATAGTCAAGTATTGTCTATTGCTAAGGGGTTATTTTGTCCAACTGACACGTGGAATTATAAAATACTTCTAGTCACATTTTATTTGATCTAGACTAGACAAATTTACTAGCTGTTTAACTAAATTAATGCGATCTATTGGGTGTTTTAACACCATTTTCTAAACATAACGTCTTTTTAATATGCAACTCCTATTTCTTAGTGCTGCAATATTCTCTCTTCAAGACGTTTTCTCAATTATAAAAATGCAAAACCACCAATTCACAAGTTTTGGTTTCAACTAAACGTACCAATTTTAAAATGATTTTTTGACAACCATTATAAAATGAAGTGAATGTTTATGCTATTTGATTCAAGGCTAAACTAATTGCGTAAATAGATGTTCCCAATACATCTTTAAGATGTTGAAATTTTTTATGCCCACTGGAATTAACGTTTAATAACACGAGGTTACACTTTGCAAGTCAGTCACATTTGGTGGTTTGTTTGGATATGTTAATACGGAGAATCAAACACGAAAACAGATACACGTGCAATGCAGGTGGTGCGTATAATGCAATACTGTATTAGAATAGGTGGGGTTTCTATATTTCTATCCGACGGAAAAATTCTGATTGGTTGACGCTTCTGATGTCTATGTCTATGTCTAGAAAAATAGTCAATCCTCATATCTGAACAAAGAATTCACACGAAATTCTAGTAATTTCTGTTGTATTAAATACGCGTAGTCAACTCGTCTGGCAAAGTTTGGAAAAATCAACACTAAAATATTTGACTAGCGCAAAATTAACGCCAACACTGTAATATTTTCAACAGTGTATGTTATTCAGGGTTTAGTTCGTAGAGATTTTATAAAAAGGTTAGAATTTTGTGAACAATTGTTGGTAAACATTCTAGAGGATCCTAATTTCTTAAGTAAAATTATATGAATTGATGAAGCCAAATCAAAAGAAGGATGCTATAATAGGAAAATTAAAACTTTTGGACAAAAGAAAATCCTTATTTGTGTCGGGAAGCTCCATTTCAACAAAAATTAGGTTTAATGTGTTTTCTCTATTGAAGGATAATTAACTTTAATACTTCATATATGACGACCATTTAAACTCTGACCATTACTTTAACTATTTTGAGAGTCGTAGTAGGAGACTTTTTGGATAATTTATCATTCCAAGAATGTCGAAAAAGCTAGCTAAAAAAGTGCCAACTTGATGGAGTACCAGCATGTTCAACAGAAGAAGTTTTAGTAGTAGTAACAACTCTTTATGAAGTTGGCCGCCGAAATCCCCAAATTTGACGCCTTTTGATTCTTATATATGGCCTACTATTTGAAAAAAAGTGTTCCGAACACCAGTAAACACACAGGAAGAATTATAAATCTGAGTTGTTAAAGCATTTGCAAATTTTGACCGAGATGAAATTAGACCCATCGCAATGGCAACTTTATACTTAATTTTGAAATGTTTAGGAGCTTTTTAGACTCGCCAAAACTGATAATCATCGTGGACAACTGCTACAACACACTACGAACTTAAAAAAAAATATAACGCGTAGGTTAACTAGAACAAATGCTTCTGTTTTTATTCTTAAAGGTTATTTAATTAAAAACTATAAACATTACAAAGTTGAGAGTTATTGAAATTAAATATTATGTATAAAGGTGCTTGAACTTCTTCGACTACAACTTTTCATCCGTTTCAAATGATAAAATTATAAAAATTCAAGCGTAGTAATGTGCTATGTTGTAATGTTAAGATTACGCAACTCAGTTTAGAATACCAAGGTCCTCTATATTTGCAAAAAGAAAGCTCGCTTAATCTCGTGCTGAAAACTAAAGTTTTACCACGTTCTATAGAATACCCCTATTCATTTTCATTTAACTAGAAGCGAACAGCGTAAACAGTGAAAAAGTACAGACGCGGGAACAAAAACCTGTTTACAAACTGCTGCTCATTTGTTATAGTTATAAAAGCCGAGTAAGGAATACATACATGAACTTGAAAAAAGCAAGCTATATTTGCCATAATAAAGTTACACGTTTGTGGCCATTTTTCTAGGTCAGTTCACGTAGAATAATAATATCGGTTGTTTTCCCAAATTGTCACAGAAAGTAATACAATTGAAGAGTTTTCCTGAATAACAACAGATGTCGCTTTTGTACGAAATTGAATAGACAATACTGCCAGGTTATCGTGTGGCGGCTCTTTATATTTAGCTCATCATTTACCCAGAATACCAATATTTCTCATTGTAATAAGTGAGTAAAAATTCGATGTTTCCGTAAAGTTCCAGTTTATCTTTTTTTCCCGAAAAATATGATTATTTGATGTATTTTTTTTGTGGAGGTTCTTCAATTGAAAATAAGTTTGTCACTTCATTATTCTCCTTCCTTCCGCTCTCGTTATTATAATAATTATTATAATAACGTATTTAAATCGGATGCTGTTCAAAAAAATAAAAAACAAGCAATGAAGACGACTACACAAAATGGTTAATCTCACAGAGAAGTATTCTTTTGATTCAACAAAAAGTTATTTGGATTAAACGAAGGATTAGGTTCTATATAGCGTAACAAAATATTTATTTATCTGAATATAAATGAGCTGTTAAATATATTTACTTGCATTTTTGCTCAAACAGGTATTTTTTTTTAGTTATTCTACTTAATTGCAATATGGCAATTCAATATTCACCACTATTGACATAATTTTTCGAAATCTTCGAAAGGAAGTATGGATATATTATATTCAAGAATTAAGTCTAACTGGAGGAGCTTGTAGCATCCAAACCTTTTAATGTTGTTTCTATATTGTATTTTCTGAAGAACTGTTTAACTTTTATGCTTATTGTATTTGGTATTGTGATGCAGAGAAATGCGCATAGGGATTGAATCTCACTATCAAACATCCAAAAAAAATAAGATAACTGATTTAATTTCTAGATTATTAGTTAATAGCTGCGAAACAGAAAAACTGATATGCCACAGCATTCTTATCTTGATCTAGTACTAGCGAATAAATGATACTTTGCATATATTTATACCAATACTGTATGACGTCATAAAACATCCATTTGCATTCCTAATTCAGGAGATTTGGCAAATATTCTCATAAAATATTAAAAAAAAAATGCGAAATGGTCATACCAGGAACCCGTAATAAAGTTTTAATCATATTCTACTTCAACAACCAACGGTAAAAAAAGATTCATGAATCACGGATAATTTCCGCTTGAAAGTAATCAGATTTTCTAATTACGTTGATGATGTATTCTGCCGACTAGTGGATTGTAAAAAAGTCGAGTTTCATTAACGTAATAAAAAACTTTCTAATCCTCTGAAATTTTATATACAGTCTGTTTCTAAACTAATTTGTAATGTTATTTATGATTTAATTTTACAAGAACTGGTTTCTTTTTGAATACATTTGTGATAAGTTCTTTTGTAATGAGATGATTTTTTTAATTTAAATATATTGAGTTTGATTACAAATAAATGCAAAATTAAATCTAAAATTTGAATAACATTTAATCAACAGGAGGCAATGTGTAGCGTCGTCTGATTTGAAAGAAATGCAAATTCCATTCCATTTTGGCAAAAACGGTAAATGGGATACTCAAGTTTTTATCTTGGTCCATTATCCTTTCTATTACAAGTTAATAACCTCCCAGAAGTTGTCGATGGCCTTGCGGTACTGTAGGCGGATGATACGACTTTATACAGTGAGATAAGACTGACCTGATCCTACTCCACTTTCCACGAAGATTATATCAACATTTACATTCACTGTTTCGAATGAAGTTAGTTAATAAAACATAGTAACGTGCGGTCATTGTGCGATTGTTGTCTAATTGTGCGTATGCAACTTAGTATTCACTAATGTCAACCCGGACAACAAGTGTAGTGCACCAAAATTGCATCTAAGGTATGAGTCATTCAACTAACTCCTGCGCAAAAATAACGTAATAAACATTTTTCAAAATACACATTTATGTCATGTCTTAACTTATATCAGACATTCTTTGTAATTTATACGAGGTACTGAATGGACAATAATTGATGTGTCCAAGGAGAGTTTCATTATGCATTTGCACTTCGACAAATTGATTTATAAATTCTTCAGCACAAAGTACAGCTGAATATCTCCACTGCCCATTACCACCTCCCTTATATACCATTTCGAAAGTATGCCTCCAAAATAAATTTATCTTGGTCCAGTGAAAATGATATTTTGCCAAAAAAACACGTTACGCTTTCAATGTGAAATGAAAGCGTAGTCTTGAGAAAGATTGTATCTGAAAATTAACAAACAATAATACGGAATGACTAAATAAGCAAAATTGAAACACGAAACGCACGGCTATGTAGAACATATGTCAATCAGTGTTCCCAACCTTTAAGCATAGAATTTCCCACGAGAACTATCAATATTTCCCTTTTTTTAACAAAATTCCCACGAATACTGAAACACAGTAAATACCAAGGTACATACAAATATACAAGGTATGCTCTTACGCATCTCGTGATGACGCGGTTGGGATCCAGTCCTATACTAGTAAAATAAAGTAGTGAGCTAGTATAGTCGCACCATTCCATAAATAACGTAAACAAATAATTTATTAGTAGATAATTTCTGATATATAAAATTATAGAATAGCATGCATTCGTATTCTAACGGCGTGTTTGCACGATATGCAATTCTATTGTTAATTACATTTTACTTTTAAAATTCATCACAAACTATTATTCAAACCGATTAACGAGTCAATATTTGATTAAATAATCTTTAGCACGCAGCTATGCAAAAAGAAATCCCACGAATACCATGCTATTTCCCTTTTTTCCTTCGACTTCAAAACTTCCCACGAATCGGGATATTTCCCCACGAGTTGGCAACACTGATGTCAATGTTGACAGCAAAATTTGAGGAAACGCTGTATTACTAATTTCATTGCAATGATTCGATGAAAATATTGATTTGCGCATCGCGGAAAGTAGTGTAGGATCAGGACAATCATTTTCGATCTCAGTATATATTTTGCAGGAACAAAACACGCGAAAATCTGAAAAGCAACTTAGAATGATTTCTGAAACATTAATGAATGGTTGATTTGTTAATCCAAGCTTACTCAGATGTCCTTTCAATTTATAATATTTTGAAATGATTCCCGTTAGATATTATTCGTACTTAGGTTAATGTATTCTGTAAATCTCTTTCGGTTATAGATTCCCAGAATAATTTTAATTCGCCTCATCCTCTGGAAAGCTTCTCTGCTCCATTTCACTTTTTAGTCTGTTCAGTATTGTACTGCTAATTCCCGTAATAGGGTCCGAACCGCAAGAACGGTATTCTAGTCCCTTTTTTGTAAAATTCCTTCCATTCTTGTGTCCAGGAACCCACAGAAGAGTTACTTGTTCCTTTTGCTTACCTTACTTAATTTACTATTATGTGTGTTATCTTTGTCATTGTCATTGTGTTTATTCTTATGTTTACATATTTATTATAGTAGTATAGTATTAATAATATATATAGACATTTTGTATTGAATCCGAAATTAATATTTAAATAGAAAAGTAAATTGAAAAACAAAATGTTCTGAAATTGCCGAAAATGTACAGCAAATTTCAGTGGCAAGTCGATAACTTTCATTGTGTCACGCTTCAAAATAAGATGTACGCTTCAAAATAATATCCAATTCATCCAATATTGTTGCAAATCGTTTATTTAAGGTGTTATTCACACATTAAGCATTCAAAAACTAATCACCCTCAAGTAATTTCAATAGTAAGTGTTATAAATCGAAACAAAATATACTCACGGTAACTAGAATCGGTTTAGTATTGTTAAAGTGTGACTTGCGTCAATGATCTGAACGATTAAATATTTACTAGAACATTTCTTTTATATGACCCTGTGTGCCTACACGGGTTAGTTCGTGAGACATGACTAACGAATATTAAGCAACACAAAAATAACAACTTTTCAGATTGCGATTGCGTTAGCAGTAGTGACGTTTGTACCTATAATGAGGGACTATATTTGGACATAATGATACGGACTGCACAACGTACA